>CAJDYZ010002879.1:291-11054 GCA_903986555.1 Heterotrigona itama
TTTCCGCGAATGACGTTTTTTTGAATGACATTTATCGAGCGAGTTAGTCAGAATTACAGATCGTCTGTGGTTGGAATCTGGCGTGCTTTAGGATTTTTATCACATGTACATCATTAACTCGTCCTGCAAGAGGTGCGTACGATCTAAGAATGTAAGTAGTTTTACGTAACGTCGATTTGATGTCAATCACGATTTCATACGGTGTGGCCGTATGTAAAGGTCGCGGGAACCACGCGAAAGATTTGAAATACCTACAAACAGAGAAGTAATAATAGCTCAAGCGATTCAAGTGTCAAAGAAGAAAAAAAAGAATTTAGAGATTACTGCATCATAATAATTAAAAGAGAAAATAATAATTATTTCATAATAATTCTTGATTAAAAGAGAAAAGACTTGTTCATCCTTTCGTTTAAGTTCTACTTTGCAAAGTAAGCTTACTTCAATGAAACTTTCATTCCTCGGATATCCAGATCTTAATTTTGAAACCACCAATGCGCAGCCGATCAATTGAATATTTATGAGTTTACTTGAGCAGCCTGGCTTGAACCTTCGTTATTTATCGAGATGTTTACTGAAACGTTAACGATAGTTTACGAGGTGCGTTTTGCGATAAAGAAGAAAATCTTGTTTGTGCCTCTGCCAATATGAATTTACATTCAGAGTTTAAATGACGTGTTTATGTAATGTGTTCCAGGATTGGTCGTGCAGCATTAATGGGAATATCATTTACTGACACAATGGCGCGTGAAATACTTGATCGTCATTGTTACACTGGATGTAACTTTTCATCTCTTTTTGTTCGCAAAAAAAATGTCTGTAAACATTTTTGATTTACTTTATAACATTGAGCGAAGGTAAATTAATCTTGAATTTGATGTTCTTTCTAAAAATTTCAGGTGATCCGGTTGAATGTATATAAAACATCCAATCTTCAATAAACACAGATGAATAATTAAAATAAAATAAATCTTCAGCTTCGAGTTAACTACATTCTTCGAAGACCTACTGAAGAGTCTTTTTCTTTTCCTCCAACGTTACAATCGTTCAATGTTGTCACATTAACAGTGCCGAACATTCTAATTTGTTATAATTTCAATCATAATTACATAATCGGCAAAGGAAACGATCCATTGACCTTGTTCGATTTACAGTGTGCACAGGAAGCCTAAATTTAACGTTTCCGAAACACATTCGGTCAAAACGAAATCGTATTGTTCAACACGTGAATTACAACCACATTGTCATCGTTCTATTCTTGAATTGACGTCGTTGTTGCCTCGATCACGGTGTAATCTGCATTGATAAAACTCGATCAAATTCCTCACAATAGAATGTTAATCTTGTATGAATATCTCTGTAATAAAAATATCATCGAAATGGTTAACAAGGTTAAGTTAAATTCTAAGAAATTTGTCTAGAAAATTACGAAGACTTACGAATTAATAAACTCTTCGCCGTGAGTACATTCTATTAGAATTAATTTTAATACAATTTTAATTAATTTCTTTTCTGCAACTATGTATAAATAAGATTTATAAATAAAAACAGTGCATTGAAATTCAATTCTTTTTGCTCTCCATGATTGGTCAGAAAAGTGGATGTATTTAATTGGCGGGGGGAAGATATATTTTCACCGTCTTGCGAAAAAATTAACTAGATGGCGTTTTTGTTTTATTCTGCGTGGCACGACGCTCGTTATCGGAGGAGAGGAAACGAAACGTAATTTCGTGGCGAACGACCACGCTGTGAAGTCTTCCCTTGTTGCTGCTTGCTGAAATAGAGACTGCAAACAAAGAACGGAAGTCTCACAGCCGTGACGGATGAATCTGTTCTACCGTCTAAAAACGGGCCTTCAACGCCGAGATAAATACTTCCTAACTTTTTTAACGTGTTCATTCCTCCCCCCTTCCCCCGTACGAGGGATGCAGAGACGAATCGTTTAAAAGGAAGCTTCCGCTTTTCTTCTAAAACACGTTTCTTTGATACACATTAGCTTGCTCTGTAATTTACGAGCCAGCATGTTTGTTCAACATATTCTAATGAAATATTAATTGTTCCCGTTGCAATGTCAATTCTATTTTATTAGACAGAACTGTGCACAAAGGAATTATGTACAAAGTGCCCCGTGAATTCGTGAATTACGAAAATCAAGAATAAGGAAATTGTGTCAGGTGCTTCGAATTTGAAGATGTTTTTCTTCACTGTATTTTCCTATTCTACTTTTACAGTCATTTTCAAACGTTCGTGAAATACGACGGATACGATCATATCCGAGAATATCTTCAGAAGTAGTTTAATATTTTTGATAAAACGTAGAATCGTACATTCACTGTTGACGCGTCGACGTTTGATTAAATACAACCTACAATCGATTACAAAAATACTGATCGATTAAACAAGTAAAGTCCGTAGGTCTCGCTTGAATCAACATGATTTATCAAAACCGCCACGATTGCTGTTTACATTGGTTCTATTGTCGGACACAGGTTATGCAAGAGCGTGTTTGCGCCGCATAATCGATTTGTATTTTACATTTCGCGGCAGTTTGCTTTTGTCAAGAAGGAATTCGCTCAACTTCTCATTGCAACACGGTTGTATGACAAATCATCGTTTGCGCAGCTCCTGCATTAAGATTATGCATGTGTTTCGCTCGAGTAAACCGATAGACTCTCTCTCTATTCACGAATTTTCTTTCCTTCGTCGTACTGGGATACAGTTATGCTTGCCAGGCGAAGGTCGAAATGAAAAAGAAACTTGCATGATACGAAATTTGCGTATTCTTGATGTTGAGATTGAAAAAGCGAAAGAACACCTAACCTAAACTTAACCTAACTCTTGACTGAATGAACGAAGGAGTCGTTAAGTGCTAAGTTAATTTAATACATATACGTATGATTAATGTTTCTGTTTGATGTAATTTTTGTACTTGATCACTGTTTAATAGTAGTAAATCATTTCAACTAAACAATTATTAATTATATATAAAATTATATATATAATTTAATTTAATTTATAAATAATATAACTTGAAGAATAATTTAAATATATATAGAGTAAGAAGTTAACAGAGAAGAGTAAGAAGTTCAAATTATTCTTGAAGTTTATTATATTTAACTATGAAAAGAGTTTATAACTTTGTAATTGAGGTCACTTACTGTGTAAATTTTGTTTCTTGCTGTTCATTGTTTTACTCATTGTCAGTCTATTAACATGGCAAATACTTATATGAACTATCTTAAAGAATGTAATTTTTTTTAGAATCAAATCCTCATTTTTTATGGACATTCTCTACATGCACACATTGTAAGAATAGGAAGAAATCTAAGGTGTCAAAAGATCATTGCCATTGAATCATGCATGTATACTTTTTTCTTCTGCAAAGAAAAAAATGACAACACTTTGACTGTACATAACATTACAATTACCTACAATTATTATTTAAATATAGAATATATCTATGTATAAATTTTATCTGAATGCAGGAGATAAAATGTTGAGAATAAAATAATATAGGAAAGAAATAAAATAAAAAAATAACATAAAAAAAAATTAATAACAAATATATACGTTCCAAAAGTTATGATGAAAGAACAACCAGATCAATTGCCCATAGAAGACGTAAGAAAAGAGGAACTAAGCTTTTGGCGCGCATAGAAATGTAAAATTTCCACATAAAATAGCGGCCGAATTTTAATATCAGTCCTTTGCGGCAATAATGACGAATTCAACGGAGCAAACGAATTAAATTTTAACTTCACATAATTATCCGAGGAGCAGAAATTAGGTCTGGCTCGATGCTTTAACCAGGGTCAATGAATGCCCCGTTGGTATGTACAAGAATGTATATACATACGTACATATATATCCATTTTTCTTGTGTATCTACGATCGCGATTTAATCCGCGCAGCTCCCGACGTTATTCATAGAATTTCGTAGAAGAGATCTGGACACTGTGTAGAGCACCGAGAGTCCCATTAATACTCGAAGAATACAGCAAGTCTTGTGTTACACCGCGCAATACGAATTTAGACAACGTTCATTTGTTACAACGACATTTTGGACTAGACATTAGAGCAACCCTTGTAATTAGTTAACAGAAGTTGCAACACGCTCAGATAGGAAATTAGTAATTGTTCGTAGCTACTTGTTTTCCGTAGCTGACATAATAACAAATTTTCAACATGTTGTAAATCAAAGGATTGGAGAATGTGAATACGAAATCGAGTTTTGTTTACAAAAAGTCGTTTCTCAGGCCGCCGTGTGTGGTACAGCCGATTTCTCCGTCAAATGCTTGTAAATGAATAAATTCATCTTCTGCAGGCTTCCCGCCGTGAAAGTTCGTGTCGCGGTGATTCCAACAAAAATTCTTGGAAATCGAATGAAGTGCGTATCAAGCATGGCACAGGTTTCGAAATAGCTGACTAGAGGATGACTACGATCACCGCCTTGTGGAAGAAAGGAAGAGGAAAGAAACAGATAATTTCGCTGAAGGGACAGTATCATTGGTGCAGATAGCATATACGTTAACGTTGGTTATTACGTTTGCATCGTCAGCTATGACTCAAAATCTTGATGACGATCAGATTGCAGAAAGAGCATACTCCGGTTGAAGAGAATAGAATATTAGTTCTATCATTTACTAAAGAGCGGGACTTTGTGTCTCAGAGTCCGAAATACCGACCAGGAAAAGAATCAATAATTTTTTTAAATTATTTGCTTAAGCAATAGAGAAGCAAACAGAGAAATAGGTAAATCAGGTAAGTAGGGGAACCAAGTAAAATGATTAACAATAAGCAAAATGAAATCTATTACGATGTTGTCAACTAGTATTTCTAGATTCCAAAACACGAGATTAGTATCTAAAATTATTCCATTTTATATGCTGTATTTATGTGTGTATGTATCAGAAAGAGTTATCTGATTCGTGTTTTACGAATTCATCATTAGAAACGATAAAATCAATACTTATAAAAGGATTTTTTTATTTATTGAAACACAGACGAAATATATTTAGAATGGACCTGATATTTAATCAAAAAGGAGGCAGAATAGATCTTTTTATCACTTTATCATTTTATCAAATCATATTATGTTCATTTCATTTTATCATTTTATCATATTATGTTTTATCATTTTATCAAATCATATTATGTTTTGAAATATTCATCAAAATCTAAAGTCTACGATCTTCTGCAATATTTAAAAATGCGCTATACGTTATCATAAAAAAATTCAATTTACAATTTTAGAAAATCAACAATCTCCCTAGCAACTTAACAAATTAGAGACCCACGCTATCCTTGTCCCATCCACCATTTTTCGAAAAAGCTGTATATCAGGAGAACCGTATCGACGAGGGGCTTTGTCGTTCCTCGAGCTTCATGTTCTCCCGATACAAAATCCGAATTTTGAGTTGCTTGAAATATTTTGGTAATTTCTTCGATATCATATGCCTTACTCCTTATAAATAAAAGTTGCAATTTAATAAACATATTTCTGTAGTTGGCCACGTGCAAGAGTGTTCAACACAGAGAATTAACATATTGAAAAAAGAAAATTTCATTGCTAGATGAAAGGTAACATTTGATCTAATTAATAATAATTAATTATATAAAGAATACACAAAGAATACAATTAAATACATAAAGGATGAAACGCAACATTACGAAGACAAATGAAATGAAAATCATCTAAAAATTTTAGAAATGAGAGAACAAATATTCACCTTTTTATTAAATTTATTTTGTTTTGTTTTCTTATCGATAATTTTACATTAGTTCATTGTAGTAAATCATTGATACTATATGATGCAAATATATATGCTGAACCGCGTGGAATCTAGTGAAACTCAACACGAGGTGCAGAATCAAAAGAAATAGATTCGCATAATTAATTACGCATCAACGCACCTTCTGCAACAATAGCAGGATTGCGAATATTTTTCTAATAGATACTGGTATTCTATATAGTTGTTACAATCTTTTGACAGCATATAGTGCTGCTATAGAAGGAATTAATTTAATTAAGTTTAATTAAATGTGAATAGTCTTTCATAAAATCTCTTTGGTTTTTCACCTTCTATAAAAAGAACGAACTTTTCTTTTGTTAAATTTATATTCAGAATTACATGTTATATAAAATGATATATTTTATTACTGAAGATAATTATTGTTAGATTGGAAATTAATGAAAATTGAATGAATCGTTTAAATTTCATTAAAATTTATATTCAAAATTACATGTTATATAAAATGATATATTTTATTACTGAAGATAATAATTGTTGGAGTGGAAATTAATGGAAATTGATGGATCGTTTAAATTTCATTAATGGATTAATGCTGAGTAGAAGCAATACGTTTGCAAAAAAAAAAAAAAAGAGAAAGGAGAAACATGAAATATAGAATACATTGTGAAACAGATGTAGGTGGAGGATAAAGGAAATCGATTTGATACGTTTTTCAAGGCCATCTACGATTTTTTTATTGTTAAAGCATCGAATAAATACGCAACAATAAAAAATAAACAATTCTGTTTCTCTGAAGATATATCATACTCTTCTCATACCTATCTTCTTTTATTTAACAAACACATAAAAATTAATATGTACAATTAAAAAACTAGAGTCAAAGACAAAATATAAGAAAGAAGCTTTACCAATTTGATTTAGATTACAAATAGAATGATGAATTAATAATAGAATAACTAAAAAAAAGAATATAGAAAACAAGAGAAGACAGAAGGATGATATAGAGTGGAAAATTTATCCTTGTTCCTGCTGATTTTAGGAAGGCGAACCAGCAATTTTATGAATTATCATGCAATAAGATTTTGTGTCATTTGATAAACCCTCAGCAAGATTTTTTTCATTTCATTTCCATTCATCATCCATTTATTTCTAGACATTATACTATAGGAGTTGCCGAGTTACAAGAATATATCGCGGAGAAGAAGCTATTTCGGCAATTGCCGTAATCGGATTGATCTCCGACATGAAGTATTAGCGCTAGAGAAATCAATGAGACGTTTCGGCTATGTATGTATCTCCTCTGAATATCGTGGCATCAAAGAAATTGATATTAATGCTAGAATATCCGCACGGCACGTTTATCTGGATTCAAGAGGATGATTTCGTCGAGTCTTGTTAAAAGGACATCCAGATTAAATACAGCTGCTATCGTTGATGCTGGTATTAATCATCGTTAAATCATTTTGATATAATGACCATAAACGGCCGCCATTAGATCCACGTAACGTTTTGATGGAAATTAATCGTCTCGAACGTGCTGGTCTCACCTCGAGACGAGAGAAAATTCACGATACTGTTTCGACGAATTGGCCCCTCTGGGATTGAAGGAAGTTGTCCTGTGAAACAAGTTAATTATAAATATTTATATATCTATTCTCGAGTCTGATCCAATTCAAGAAAGATTCTTTGAAAAATAGTCTTGAAACCTCGATCAGGGTCATATACGCTGATGTTCAAATGATTTATCATACAAGTTGATAGATACTGTTTCGATAATTACTGTGCAATTTACATTTTCATTCGATAAGATAATCTTGTCATGCTTTGTCGTAATTTGTCTCTCTATCTATGCTGCAAATAAGAAAATGCCAATTAACTAACAAGATTCTAAAATATAATAAATAAAGAGATTATTGGAATCACGTTTCTTATTGTAATAAAATAACGATTTTAATTTGTCATCACACTTATAGTGTGAATTTTCTTCTAACAATGTTTCTACTATATTTAGCTTATTGTTAGAATGAGCTTTGTACATCTGAGCTTTGTACATCTGAGCTTTGTGTCTTTAATTGAAAAATTCATTTAGAATGACTGTTTTATCTCATTAAAATTTTAATCAAAATTTTTCTTTTCTTATTATTTAAAGTGTCACTGCTGCTACTACCTGATAATCAACTTTTTTTTATGATAATTGAGATTGATAAAGTCTTGTGTTAAGCGTTCTTAGCCTCATTACTATTATTGAATTATATTATTAGGATTAACATATTTCAAAAAAAAAAAAAAAAATACGCCCCAATCAAACAGAATTTTAAATATCCGTCCGTAATCAATCATTTTGACATAGTTGATTGATTACTATCACATTCTCATTTCGAACTGCATGATTTAAAGAGAGCAACAAAGAGAGAGAATTTTCTCTTCCAATTCTTCTCTATTTAACCACGTATCGTTTTACTTTCGAATAGTTCGATCTCGATGGCCCAATAATGATCGTCCAGACAGCGTGTTTATCTACGTGATACACATATATTCTTCTTGAAATGTAGTATTGGAACCTGTCGTAAAAATATTTCATAGATGCCTGGTTCTATTCATCGAACAAATTCGAGGGCGGTATATAAAGGATGGGAAAAAAGAACGGGGCTATTACCTTCGTGACCCGTTATTGCATTGTCACGGAACAGCTGTGCGTCACGAGCATACAATACAGGTGCATTCAAACGGAGAACAAAAGAATACTTGAAGAAGGAGAAAGTATTAACATTCTGGGTCACTGATTGCGACTGTTGAACGCATTGTATTTGCGATTAGAAGCCATTCTCACAAAGCGTTGCATTTGTCCAATCTATAAGTTTATCAAAATCGTTCAGCGAACTGTGCTGTCAAGGAGATTACAGCTTGTCTCGTATAGATTCACAAATGAAGCGCTTCTGAAACACTTTTAATTGAATTTCAGAAGAATTTTAGACCATGCGCAGTTTGATAATTAAAATGAACATTTTTGGAACGAGTTGCAAGGATACTTTCAGTGCTGGGAATTCTTTAGTTAGAATATTCTATGCATTGCCGTATCTATGGTACGATGAATAAAGTACTTTCACATTCCCTCTCACTTCATTTATCAATGAAGAATAGTCTCACGATCCCTTGCGCGTACAGTTCTCTAGTATCATTTGTGTATTCGAATTATTATACGAAATATTAGTTTCCTCCAAAATATTTCCAACCATGTAAAGTATTTTTAATGACAACGACAACAAATTCCATCAGTATTTAAATTCAAATTTCTTAAATTTATCATTGACTTTTCATATTGATAATTAATCGGCAAACCATGAAAGAACTCCTTACTACCATCTGTAAAAAATATATAATTCTGTGTTAATATATTGTACATAATATTGCATATATTATATTGTATGTATATGATATTACTACTAACAATGAGCACAAAGAATCTAAACGTAAATCCCAACTTCCACTCTCTAGGCAAACCATGAAAGAACTCCTTACTACCATCTGTAAAAAATATATAATTCTGTGTTAATATATTGTTGTACGTAATATTGCATATATTATATTGTATGTATATGATATTACTAACAATGAGCATAAATAATCTAAACGTAAATCCCAACTTCTCTAGGCAATCTTCAGCGATCGATACTCGTCATTTATCAACGAACATCCTATGTAACACCACGGCTCGAGACCGTCATTTGTACGACTTGTACGTTTATTATGACATCTACCAGGAATAGCCTATAAACACGAGGCCCGATTATGTTCGATCACGTTTCCACGGTGGACAGCAGCGGTGTGTCATCGTAGAAGATCATCGTAGGAGGCGATCGCGGATCGGTTAGGCCGATGTTAGGATGTCCGTTTGGCGCCAGTCTCTGCTACGCTCGTTGAACTCGCGTGCATGCACGTTCCACTGGCGCAGATTCCATGTAGCATCTAGATATATATATATATATATATATATATATATACCAAAGCGTGTATGCAAACGCGCCTCTGTACAGGGCATTCCACTTATCTGTCTATGGATTTCATACGGAATGTTAATGGGTTATTGCGCGCGCGAGCAATGTTGTCGATAAATATCGCATTATGCCGAATATTGCGCTTTCGTTCGGATGGTAAAGTACAGCTTCGAACACAGTGTGTATGTGTGTTCCGTAGGTACGAGCTAATGCATTCCGTGATCTCAACTGCAAGATCCAAGGGGTGGCCGTGCAGTTCTGAAAACAAAGAGATTAGAATCTTAGTTGGCGTAAAATTAAGATGATACATTGAGAACTTGGAGCTTACTTGTTAGTTTCTATCTTCAACCATTTTGTAGCCAACTTCCAGAACTGCTAAATGGACAAGTACTTGGACCAATTATTGTTGCAACTTTATTGCTACCAATTGCAATTGGACCAAAGGCATTTGATTTTAAAATTCTAGATACTGTTCTTAATGATATTTAATAATGACAATCAAACAACAAAAGTAATAAACAGAATTATAGGCTAACATATTTGAAAAATCTGTTTTTATTACCGGATCCCTTCCAAGGTTCCCTTTAAATTCATCAATAAAATATATATCAATGCAATATGTATATCAATAGAGAGATTTCTAGTAATTTGAGGTGTTTCCAGAGCTTAAGCGTTGATAATGTACGATTTAATGGATAAAACCAAGAACAGTAACCACTGTTTCTTGCACCCAAGATCTCAGTAAGGCAAATCACAATGGCGCGGTCACAAACAAGAACGAACTGTCCCCATAGAGCGCCGCGCGGAAAAAGTGGACAGATACAAAGCGGCCAATTATACAGCGATCGTTCCTTTTGAAATTGCACGCCACAAAAAGAAACATACACAGCGCAGCAAGTTAAGAAGCAATCACTTGAAACCGCGCTTTGTGTGCAAACTGAAGTAGTTTGCTGAAATATCCTTCCTTGAACGGTGTTGTATGAAAGAAAATATAATAGACATCCTTTTTTTTTTTTTT
>CAJDYZ010002891.1:24087-38451 GCA_903986555.1 Heterotrigona itama
TAACTTTATCAACTATTCGTACTAAGTAATAAATTAGGATCTCTGGAAACTCAGATAATTTCAAGAGACGAAAAATCGAGTATTCGCCATTAAAAAACACCGGAACGTTTTAAATGAAGACGTCAGACATCGTTTTTATTGGCATGAAGAAATTATTTTTAATTTACAAAATGTTATGACAGAAGCTAATTGTTCGCCCACTTTTTCATGCTGGTAAAAGGTGACGGTTTCGTTTAGCATTTCCAGATGCGGATTAGCACATAATGTTCAAATTAACGCGACGTAGATACGAGTAATCGAACGGCTCACGCTTTCAATTTAATGTCTGCGACTTGCTAGTGGAAATTTATAAAACAGGCCCGCCATCAACGGGGAGGGCAGATATACGAAAGTCGTTAAAAAAAGTTAAGATATATGACAATCAAAGCATACAAAATAAGAAAGATAGTCGCGAGGAATATAGTGTATAGTGTATAGGAATATAGTACGCGATTCACTAATCCGCGTAGGAATCTAGTCTACTTTGGATTACGGATAACATTCCCATTAATCAGTCTGTACAAGATTAATCGCGGGCAGAAAATCCGTTTGAGTCGTTGCAAATCACGAGCTAACGCGATTCAACAGGATCAAAATTCACTAATTCGAATGAAGAACAGCGCACATTGTATATAATTACTGCTAATTATAAAATATATGTGTATAAATACAGATTTGAAGGAGGCTGTTACTAAATGATACAATGTTCGGATAGGAGAGTTTCGCTTTTACTATGTATTATATGCTCTATAATGTTGTTTATAACATTTTTCAAACCGTAAATAACGTCGATAACACGCGTGATAATGAGTTGCTTGTGTTTTGTTCCATTTCGAGGAGACAGGAGTCTTTTGAAGTTGCAACGGTAGCAAAATGAAAACTTCCTTTCTACTACTTGTAACCGATGATTTATTTTAAGAGATATCAAATCAAATAAATTCATGTGTTTTGCAAATATAATCTAAAATACTGAACGATTGGGTTCCCACTTCTAAATATGAAATTAAATGTTTTTCTGGTCTTATTAAGTGACTTACCATCCTCTTATTATACTGGTCAAGATTCTTCTTGTACAGATTTTCTTTAATTCTTTTTATTATTTTCGTAATTCCTTCGGTACGAATATATTTACAAACACACTACATAAATTTTTATATTTTCATATTTGCAAAAATTTTATTATAAATTTAATATATTCACATTTATGAAAGTGTAACTGATTTCACGTGTCATAAAATAAAATAAGAAAGATATTCCAACAATATATATCTATTTTCAGTGAAAATCTAAAACTCTTTTTTACAAAATTTTCATGAATTATAATTAATTTTTTTGAAACAGTATCATGAAGCTTGAATGAATTTTAACAAAAGAAAAATATGTTCTCTCTTCCTCTTCTCTTTCTAACACATTTTAACAAGTTTAATCCTTTGAATTCCATTTATTTTCAATGTTGTTGCGTATCCACTTGCATTTATTTTAAGATAAATTAGATAAATTAATCTAATTAGATAAAATTCATATGTCTATCTATTATTATTATTATTTGATTTATTTCTTATAATTTTTAAAAGTGTAATAATTTTTATAACAATTTCCAAATTTTTATTATATTGTCACCTTTAGTGTGACGTTCAGAGTTCAAAGAATTCATGCAGGACCAGATTTCTAATCTGTTTATTGAAATCTGTACACATAATTCCAATGTTAGTTTATCACGTTTTTGTTGAACAGATAACAATCAAGGCCTTGTAATGCAAAGTTAAGAAAAACTCATTTAAGAAATAACACATGAAACAGTTCCTTTGTAGCGAGTCACTTTTTCAACATTCATCGGAACCAAATAGCGAATCGCGATAATAGTCTGTCGTTAATCGAGATAATCAAATTGAAATCAAGTCAAAGTATTAATCTCGAATTGTTATTTATTATAAGAGCGAATCATACAAGGATTTGAAGTCTTTTAATTTATCGCTACAAGTTCTCTTTGCATATTCTTCCTGTTCGATTTAACTGTTCTTGTGGTGTTAATTTTGGTATTAATTTTTATAGATACAATTTTCTTGGAATATATCGATAAATGCTGTGAATTGTGTGAATACGATTGTCTTTTGTAAACTAACTTCGCGCGCAGTTGATCTCGAGGCGTCGTTCAAAATGTACCTATATTTCCAATCCAGAATCGCGTGTTCTTATTAACTAATTAAATAAACTCTGACAAATTGATGGTATTAATTTTATAGTATGCAATTTTCGATAAAGGTTTGGCGAAGACTACCAATTATCTAAGAACAGAATGTGCCTGCAACCTTCTATTGATGTGCACATAAACAGATACAATCATTACAATATTTTTTGATACGTTGTAATTGAATTTTTTCATCTTTACCCGTGCATATCTTAAATTTGATACAATATTGATTTAGACTCGCGCAGTTTATAATATTTTACACCGAGCGTGCACTTTTTCATGAATTGAATTACATAGAATTCGTCTAATGATACGTTTTCCCTCGGAAGTATAAATATATTCAAACTTCTCATTTAAATAGTTGATTGTGTTTCTTAATTTACGTAAACGATCACTTTTATCTTCCATTTCATTCAAATGTAAAAAGTGAGTCAATTGCACAAGTCGCCAAAATGGCATTATTTTTCTAAATGTTAAAGTCTCAATTATGCTTCTCCTTGTTGAGTAAGATTGAATAGTTGATTTTTTTACTTCCGTCATTAGAATGGATAAAGCAAAATATACTTTCATTTTATGTATATTTGCATCTCCCCCCCCCCCCAATTGTCTTCAAATTTTTTTAATTTGTGACACATCAATTTTCATCAAACACGATCTGATAACGATTAGTTACGAGAATTTTCCAAAAGTCTTCCATTTTCCGATGACGAGAAAAATTGCCATCAATTATCAAAAGACTGGATTTGGGAAGCGAAAAATAATTTTTAAGCCAAGGATTGGCATTATATAAAATCTCTTGATATAACGAGTTCTAAGTAGTTAGATCAAGACAGAAATTAGACTCTTTTAATGCATTATTTATGTATTGGGAAATGATTGGGAACAATCATGTGGAAAATAAAATTTGGACAAACCACGGCTGATGAAAATAAAATAAGAAAAATCAACGTGACTTTGCTTCCTGTAGATTCTGATGAGATTAAGTTATATTTTGCGTTATGCATAATGGCCTAAGTAAAAAAACCGAAAATCCAAATGAATTGGTCCAGGAGAGCACTTTTAGAAACGCTCATATTCGGAAAAACCTCAACTAGATTTTTACAAATTACGTGGTTTTTACACTTTACAAATAATAATACAATTGACCATGCGGATCGTTTACAAAAAATAAAACCTATAATAAATTTTTTTTTTAATGAAAAATTTAAAGAAATATATATGTGACGTCTCCGCGCATTTCAAATTCTTCAATCTCAATCGTATAAATTCTAATTATAATCGTTCTAATTCTTGGCTGAAATACCAGTTCAAGATATGCAAAAACTATTATCGTTGTGGAACTCCCTCTAATTGTAAGATGGATGGACCATCTCCGTACCCAGCCTCTAACAATCAAGCGTCTGAGGTAGAAATTACCAACCACAGATAAGTCTGGTGGGCGATTCTGAGACGAAACGCTTCCTTTATCCTACCTTATCGACACGATCCCAAAATCGCATTCCCATAAGTCTTGGTCTTGGCATTTTCATAAAAATAGCAGAGGCCTTTCTTGGGACATAACAATATACAATGAAACAAGACATTGTCATAGATGAATTTAAATGTCTACAAGCAGGTTAATTCGTCATAAAGAGCTAGAATTTTAAAAATCTACAAACTATGCGAATTATCGTCAAGTTATTATTATCATAGAATAGTTGAAGTCAATATTAAAGGACACACTTTATACCTCGATAATTGGTATTCATCTTCAAGACTTTTTAAAATTAATTGCAAACAAAACTAGTGCTATTGGAGCCGTATGCGATAATAGAAAGAATGTGCCAAACGATTTAGTTGAAATAAAATTAAAAAAAAGATGAATACAAAATAAATAGAAAACAGCAATGGCATGTTGGCTTTAAAATGGAAAGATAAACGAAACGTTTACATTATCTCTACCAAACATGAAACTATAGAAATGGTTGATTAAGGAGGAAGTCGATATAATCATATTCTGAAACCAAACTGTATTATCAAGTAATGCAGAGTAAGGGCATGGTTGGAATAAATCGTTAAATGCTGGCATGTTTCCCTATAATGAGAAAATATAAGAAAGAATATAGAAAAATTTAGGCTTGAAAATTTGTTACATATAGGTAAGTCTTACAATTGGTAGGTCACATTATATGTGTTAGAACTGTATATTAACATATATGGTAATTTTAATGTTGTTTCATCAAGAAAGTTTAGTCTTTGAAAACCAGATGTTTTTATTTTCAACAATCACACTCTCTTACTTTTCTTGGAATTCATTGATGAATAAATGAATTCTTCTGCACCTTTGGCCTCTAATCTTCATCGCATAGCTACATTGAGAATAATTCATTTCCTAATTATTAGTCATTTCTTATAAAAATGATAAAAGAGAATATTGGTTCTTACTATTGTTTGAACGTACATAAAAATAATAATATACTTATATAATCTAAGTTATATACGCTTGTCATTAGAATTTTTCTATAAAGTTTATGTTGGATATTTTTGAAAATTATTTTCAACTTCAATCAAAATTAGCACCATTTATTTGCATTCACAATATTCTTCCAACAAGATTTTAATGAAAAAATACTCTTTTTGAAGAAGTCTTAACTTTTATTAACGATAAACTTCGTTAAGAGAATTTTGAAAAATAAAATTTTTTTTCCAAAGAATAATTTCAAATTTCTGAAAAAATGAAAATCTGCCTCAGGAATCGGAGATAGCATTGCTGGCTAGAAATTTGTCTATTGCCCCCTGTATCGATACTCTTTTTTTAAAAATATCTGGTCGTTTTCAAACGACATTTCAAACTGACCAAAAAGAATATAACTTGATAGGAGAAATCCTTAAATATTTTCCATCAAGAGACCTCACTCATCGTTTAAATTTCTAGGACACCAAGAATGACACTGAATTTAATGAACATCTCAGACCATTTTGAACAATCAGAAATAACATGTTGTGGATCATCCGGAGAGGCCCTACAGTTTTCAGTTGTTTTGTTAATTCTATTGTGGTAAGTATTGTGTTCCCTGTAAAGTTTAGACCAAACTATACGCTTTTCTACATTTTCTGAACCAGTTGGGCTCCCAATCATCCTATCTATTTAATTCTCTGGCTTATAGCTTTCCCATCCAAATTACCAATTCTTTTCAATTCTTGATTCTGTTTTTAGCTTCTATTATGTCTTTGTTTGGAGATTTTCAGAGTCATGACTTATTCTTGGAGATTTAATCTTGTATAACTCCACCTACTTCTGGATTTTCTATCCAGTGGACAGTTTGTCAGCTAGGACACAAATCTATGCAGTAGTCCTGCTATAGTAATTCCTACAAGCATGGTTTTCTGCGCCTTCTTCATCTGCATCTGATTCTTTCCCAGTTCATACTGGAACAGCATATAGGATGATGGATTCTCAACGTTATGATAATAATAGCAGTAACCTGCTCCAGGCTCCTAACGTTGGAAAATAATACCGTCATAGCCTTAGCCATCCTCTTTGCCTTGAAGATAACGTTTTCTACGTGAGCCCTTAAGATAGAAGATCTATTGCTTTCGAGGTGATGGTGATGGTCATAAGAAAATTTATGAAACGACAAGCAGTTATTACTTGAAGAAAATCGAGCAATACCATGTTCCAATCAAAGCATCACAGTTTGCGAATTTTCTCATTGTAAATTTGTTTAATAATGTATAACGTGGCAGTGATATTGCAAATTGACGAAATATTGCGTTAATTTCATCTTCGATTCACATTTCAGACATTTTGTTTCATCTACAAAGATCTAATTCAATATCAGAAATTCAATAAGGCCACCATCATTACAAACAGTCAAAAACTCGCATAATGGACTCATTGCATATGCGAGCAAATGATGTTAGCCCAATCTAGTCCGAAATTTTTTCGGACAAGTGAGACAAGCGAGTAACTCAGGCGATTCTTTGTTGGGCGAATTATTGTTGCCTGTGTTGTCTATCTTGCTTTTATTATTTGTTTTAATTAATAATAATTAACACCATTAAATTATATCTCTACATATGTTACAATTCATACGCGTCAAATCAAACTTCGCGCGATGTTTAGTTATCAAAACTTAAGAAAAAGCCACAAAATTGAAAGAAACAGGCAACAATTTAATAAATAAATTTCGGTGCAGAATTAGCTGCATTTATATTTTTTACATTTCAATTCTTATCGTCAGTAGTGTTGCCGTACAAAAGCTGTTTAAATCAGTATGGCAGGATGACCATGGTAAAGACCATGAAAATGGTAAAGAGCATATGACAAAAGTGCATTAGATACCACATCTATTCTGTATCTTGTTTGTGCTAAAAATTTTACCTCGTATCGTCGATTCTTTTTCCGGCGTATGTGAACATATTTATGAGTAACTTTTAGATTTAAAATTTAGTTAAAAATTTAACATCTTGAAAAAATACTTTGCAAAGTAATCATAAACTATTATTATTTATGTTTTCAAGTATAAACAATATTGTAATTTTATAATTAAAGAAAGTTTTTGACATTGATCATGTTATCTTGTTCTTATATGCAATTAATTTATAATTAATTTATCATTAAGTTTTTAATAGGAAGATGTATGCATAATAATTATAGAAATGCTACAAAATAACATTAAAGTCACATTAAAGTTATTTACAAAATCTTATTTACAATGGAAAATTGATGTTTTGTTTACATTGTATAATTATTGTACAAACCTTTTAAATTTATTAGCTAGATTTTTATGTTTAAACTAGTTTTTCAAAAACAAATGGTATGTAAATTTATATATCATTTAATATAATATAATTATATTTTTGTTTCAGTTCAATCATGGTAAAAGAAATAATATGATTCCTAATGAGTACTTTCATAAAGATTGGCAAAGATTTTTAAAACTTGGTTTAACCAACCAGGTAGAAAATATCGTCATGAACAAAGTCGTATGAAAAAAGCTCGTGTTGTTGCACCAAGGTAAATAAAACATTATTTATTATAATTATTTTATCATTTTCTTTGTAATTTCATTTAAATTACAAGACCTGTAAAGCTTCTGAGACCTGTAAACTATTGAAATTGCAGTAGATCCTAGAAGATGCAACAAGTCAGTTGAGTCTTTACAAACAAATGCTCAAAGACTCAAAGAATATAGATCTAAATTGATTCTTTTCCCATTGAATGAAAGGAAAGTAAGTATAATTTTAAATTTAAGAGCTACTGAAAAAGATTATATGCTAATGTTATTTATGAAATTAGCCTAAAAAGGGTGATGCTACTGAAGAAGAGATGAAACTTGCCATGCAAGTTAAAGGAGAAATCATGCCTATTAGACACCAAGCACAAGTTGAAGCTAAGGCTCATGTAATTTCTGAAGACGAAAAGAAATTCTTTGTATATACAAGTCTTTGTAATGCTCAGGTTGATGCTAAATTAGTAGGAATTCGTGCAAAACGTGTGAAAGATGTAGCGGAGAATCGGATGAAATTGCTAAAGAAGAATCAGATGAGGTTGCTAAAGAAGATTAAAAAATAATCTGAAATTTCATATCTTTGTGTAAAAATAAATTACGTTTATTATTATTTGATACTATTAGTTTATTCATTTGTATGTATATTCATGTATATTGTTTTTTATAGTGTTTATATATATAATAATGCTTATTTGTTCATTATAGTATGTAAAACTACAGATGTGGCGCAAAATAAACATTTTTCTATCACATATTCTGGAGGCTCCATACACAGAATTACTGTGATTTTATTTTTCAACAAAATAAAATTCAATGAAACTTAAAATTATATATTTGTATGAAATCATATTAAAATATTTAATTTTATAAAAAATTTATAAATAGTTTACTATGATATTTAAATATAGAATTATTCAATTAGATCTATCATGTAAAAGATGGAAAAAGATATGAACGATTTTCATGTATTTATGTTGTTCTTGTCTTTCACGTGATATATTTCACAAAATTAAAACTAAAATAATTGAAATAAAACAATGATTTTTCGACACAAATATTAGGGTTGATTACTTGTAAAACAATAATTTGTATTACATAATGTATTGCTTTATACTAGACAACTTATATTAAAATCAGTACCAAAAATTTTTTTGTTGATAAATTCAATCCTTTGTTACAACATATTTGCGAGATAAAAAAAACATTATGTATATAAAGTGATTTATTCAAACTATGAATCTACACTGAATTAAAACATCGTATCTAATTCACATCTAATTATCACTTTAGATAATTAAGTATAGTCATTGCCTGTAAATGATATAGTAAATTTTAAATTTTCATTAATCGTTATTTCTAAGTTCTTTTATTAATGAAGTTTTATCAATTCAATTTCAAATCAATTTCAGTAGAATTGGCACTATTTTTTGATTTTAATTATTATCACTAGTAGTACTGCTATCAAAATTTGTTTAAATTAGAACAATAAGTACGGTATGACATGAAAATGGCAAAAGGGCTCATTTCAAAGTCCAAAAATGTGTGAAAAATATTTTTATTCAAAGAAAAATGTGTCGATTCCATAGTACACAATGTTATTATTTACCAAACAATACAATTTCTATCTTTATTATATTTAACGATTTTTTTCTTATAATCTTCCAATAATTTTTCTTCAATTTAATAACTTAATCTAATTTTAAAATTATGTACTATAATAAATTTTCAATAAATTAAGAATAATTAGAACAATGTTATTTTGTAATATTTTTATTCTAAAGTTTTATTTTTCAAGAAATAATACGAATTTTGCGATTAGAAGTTGAACGATCTCGTGACCGATATTTTGAATTTAGTGTAACCGCGCGCATTCATATTTTCAAGCAGACGACGTTGCGTTTTTACCACGTGAAAACCGTATTCGGTTGTTTATCGGAGAAAAATGGGTCGGAAAATCCCAGGAAAAAAGCACAGAGGTGTAAAAGATCCTTTTAAGCAACAGGCAAAACGACATGCAGAGTGAGTTGTGCGTTAAATATTTTTTATTTCCGAATTATTTTACATAGGTTAGTGAACTGCCTATTATAGGTTAGAAACAAAGATAAATGCACCGCCAAAAAACGCGGAAGAACAAACAATACCGAGAAGTTTAGAAAGAGTAGTAAAATTGAAAGAGGCAGTGAAATCAGGCAAGATAACCAAAATTAAGAAGAAAAAAAAGAAGAAAAATGCTCTCATATCTGTTGGCAAACAAGAGTCTAAGCCTTTACATCCCAAGGCCAGACCTGAGAAAGTTGTTCCTATATTTCAACAGAAACCTGGCGAAAACGAGGAAAGATTTTTGCACAGAGTTAACAGGACTACACATGCCTTCATAAATGAAACCTCCTTCGAAAGAAAGTACGATGTTCAAGTCAATCGAAATCCAGAAACAGGAAAGATAGAAGGGCTTTCAAAATGTGAAAAAACTGAATTAGATAAAATCGAAATGTTGAGGATGAAACACAGAAATGTTAGAAAGAAGAAGAAGAAGAAGGATACGGATGAGCCTAAAATGACTAAGTCGGAAAAGAGAAAGGAAAAGTTAAAATTGAAGAAACAAAAACAAATAGAAAAGAGAGTAGATGAATTTAATAATTTTAAAGATCAAGTTAAGTTTGGAGAAGTTGTTCATGAACCACCACAATTAAAAATCAGACCAAAATATGCAAATGCTATAAGTACTTCTAAGGTATATTTGTACCTGATATTATATCTCTTAATCTTGCAGTACATTTAACTGCTAAATAAAATTTATTTATTTTTTGTTACAGCCTGGTGAGAAGGAACTTCTCCTTCATTCAATACTTAAGAAAAGTGATAAAGTAAAAATGAATGATAAGAAGATCATATCTACAGATAAATCAGGGAAACGTAAGAATCTACCACTTGGAGAAAGAAGACAGTTAGAAAAACAGCAAAGTGATGTCATTGCAGCATACAGAATGTTAAAAGTACAACGATCTGCTGGTATTAACAACTAGGGTATGTAAATGACTAAAAATTATGAAATGTACATTTTTATATATGTTACATAATTTTTTATATTGCAATAGATGCTATGAAATATTTTATCGCGGAATTGTTTATTTTTATTTTAATAAAATGTATAATCATTTCATCATGTATGTATTTTTGAACTTAAACATCGTATTCTTTTTATACAATTATACAATTATTAGGATTAACACGAAAATATATATACATATATAATCTCATAGACAAAATTTCTGTGCAACACATGTATAGATATTAGAATTTTTGTAAGGATTAATAGTAAAAATTCATTGTGATTAACAAAAGAAACAGAACAAATCTCGTAACAGATTGTTGCATCGAATCAATTCAGATTATCTTAGCACCAGTGCAATGTACTTGTAATATTTCTCAAGCAAATCATTCAATATACTCTTTAACATCAATCTTATCCAGTAGTCCATACAAATGGTTCTAACCTATCCTCTATTGGTAAAAGATTGTTCAAAGTTTCAAGGCTTTCCAGAGTTTGATTCAAAAGAGAATGGCATTTAGTTAGTTGTTTACTAAGCTCATGTATTTTGTTCAGTTGTTCAGTAAACTTGGCAAACTTTTTTTGTCTTTCTGTTACCAAATTAAGAATCTTGGTTACTTCTGGTTCAATATTGATGCATAGAGTGGATTGTTCGGTGGCTATCATTTGAGCATTAGTGTTAAGGTGATGTTGATACCGAGCACACAGGTTGAACAGACCAATGGGATTGAGTCTTTCTAGGACCTCTGGATCCCTTACGCCAGGTGGCAGATTGAGAGTGCCACGCATAATAGGTAGGAACATGGGAATACTTTGTAATTTAACCAAGTCAGGATCTTTATCGGCTGTCGGATCTTGCAAGGCTGGTTTCACTACAACAATGTTGTGAATTTTGTCGGAGGTAGTTTTCCTGTAATTAGAAAATTACAGATTTATTACCCGAATAAAAGAAAGATATTATTAAAAAAATACATGTTATTATTAAATAATCATGCGCGTTACCTGTAGCTACTGGAACCTAAGCTATTTTTACGTCTAGATATATCTTGCGCACCCAAACTTTTGCCTCTGTATAACTGTGATTGTTTATTTGTCATCTTTGGTGAATCGCCGATAGGTCTATTCACAGTATAAGATATATATGGTAGGTCAGAATCTGAACAAATGCTTGCACCAGGACTAGTACATCTTGGTGGTGTATCTTCTGGTACTCGTTCACGATTTGGTACACTTTTACCACGTCTCAATGGTACATTTCTTGTTCTATTAGTATTAGCACTCTGCGTTCCACCTTGAGAACTCTGTTCCGATCCCATCCTGTTTTATTCTTTCAGAGCTTTCCTTTATCGTAAGAATATCAAATATATACACACTTTCTTAAACAATCTACATCAATCTCATCCCGCGATGAAAATTTCATACAATCGGTTTATAATTTATGATGTATACATTTGTATACAGCAATAATAATTAAATCAATAATCGTTACGTTAGATTTAAAGTCACCTGACATTATTAAGGCCATCTCGTACTTGTGTAGCGTTTTAACGCCGCGTTAGAAGGATACATTTCTATTCATTTCACAATTAAGAACATTCATAATAATCAATAACGTTGAAGACAATTTTCTCGATACATAATGGTCCTCTTTGGATAACGCTGTTGCGTTGATATTGTTTAAATAGTAGCAATGTTAGAGAACACGATAATAGAATCACTCCGAGATCAATTTTTCGCGTGTTGTCAGTTTTAGCCACTGATTGTTCACGCTGTCAGATTTCACGTGTCGCGGCCGTTCGTACTACGAGAACACCATCTATTGAAATCGATCTCGAAGTCAAAAGTATCTCGCTCGATAATGTAGTTTCTTGATATAATTTTCACAAAAAAGAATTTCATCTATTTTTAAAAGAATTTTTTCCAATTTTTAATCAAAATAGCACTTATATATCAAACAACTGATATACTAGAGAACAAAAATTGAAATACATTGTATTACGATTTTTCTTTTTCTTATTTTAAAATTTTATTTAACGTTTATTTTATTCCCTGGAAATTGGTAAAAGTTCTTAGCACGAATATATGGCTGGCATTTTATAATCGCTCGGGCAACGATGCATAAATTTTTAAGTCGGTGACAAAGCTGATTATCGATTTTATTAGTCTGATTTTCGATTTATCTAAATCTTTGATAACGCTGAATACGTTGCAGCTGCGCCTGAAACAAATAATTGACCTTTTTTTATACTAAAAATAGATATAATGTTCTTTCTTTTATATTTTCTTTTCAGTAAGAGCAGGAAAGGCTATTTTTGTGGAAATACAAAATACAAACATTAATATTTCTATATAAATTTATCTTTATTAAAACCAAAAGAAACCTTTTAAAAAATTTTTCTCGATTATGATTCTTATTGTCATTCTTATCTTTGTCAGATAATTTAAATATATTCATAGATTCCTTTCACGATTTTATTAAACCGTGAATATTGCGTGAGATGAAAAATTTTCTACTGTGAGTGCAATGATCCTTCCATATATACTAGGTTTGGATTTTATCCAGACTTTTCTTGCCTTAGTTCAAGTTCGCGCGAAGATATCAACATTAAATTTACATCGGTTTTCAATGTTATGCGGCCTAACATACCGTTAGACTTCATGACGATACAAATTCGTGTGATTGAAGAGAATTCTTATACATTTGCGTTTATATGTCAACGTACGACATTTTCTTTGCGATTGAATCCTAGAGTTGCCGACAATCCGATATTATGCTCTGTCAATGAGTTATTACATATTCGTAGATCTTTATATCTTATTAGATCCTTTAAACTATTTTGTAAAATATAATATTGTTTATTTTGTAAAAATATTTATAAATTCCTTTGTCAAATTTAATTTGTGAACTGAGTTATTATAAAAGTTTACAAAATTAAAGAAATGTTTAATTCTTTAATACATTCATTGTCAAATTAATTAGTTAAGCAATACTGATAATTAGATTGCGGATTTTTATTTATAAAAAATTTGAAGATGCAAAAATACACATAATATGCAGAGATATATAAAATATATAGAAAATTGTTATAAAATTATAATTTCACGTAAAAGAGACAATTTTTTACTTAGATTTATTTTAATTATGTTTTTTTTTTTTATTTAATTATGTTTATGAAAACGAAAATTTCAAACTTTTATAAAATCTACTGATGATATAAATTAAATTAGTTTTTTATGCTTTGTGAAAATTGAATTTAGAAAAGCAAATAGAACAATGGATAATGCATTGGAAAAGAAAATTAGTAAAATAAAAACGATTCTTGCGAAAAAATAAGTAATTTTACAAAATTTATGGTATAAGTTATAACTAATGGTCTAAGTTACAATTAGATTATAAATTATATATAAATTACAAACATCTATTTTATCATTTTTTAATTCTGCGTAACAGAGTGATCGGTAGGTTTGTAATTTATAAAATTTATTTGAAAATCTTCGCTTGTTATCAATTATTATCAAACTTGATACTATTATGTATCAAGAGAATTTATTATTAAATAAATTATAATTTGTACAATTTGTAATTTTTTATTTAAACGAAATGTCTTATCTAATATATTTTCATTTTTTAAGATATCAAAACATTTGAAGTTTCTTGTGTTCTTTTTTTTTTTATCTTTCAAATAAAGTTACCTATAGATAGGTATATAAACAAATTGTGATAGAAATATTTAATTACCTTTATTATATTTTTTTATTCATAGATAGGTTATATAAACAAGTTGTGATAAAAATATTTTTAATTAATGAAGGTGGCAAAAAATAAAGAATATTACAAAATTTTATTTCTCAGGTATTATATGAACAAGTTGTGATAAAAATATTTTTAGTTAATGAAGGCGGCAAGAAACAAAGGTAGCAAAAAATAAAGAATACTATAGAATTTTATTTCTCAGGTATTGTATAAACAAGTTGTGATAAAAATATTTTTAGTTAATTAAGGCGGCAAGAAACAAAGGTGGCAAAAAATAAAGAATATTATAGAATTTTATTTCTTAGGTATTGTATAAACAAGTTGTGATAAAAATATT
>CAJDYZ010002909.1:0-17883 GCA_903986555.1 Heterotrigona itama
GCACGGGTTGTGATATATCAACTGAGAAATTACTTATTTCGAGTTTTGTTCAGCTCTTGCATGTAGAATGTTAATGTAGACGTGCATTTTTATCGTACATTTTACATTACTCCGAAGATTAGTATTTTCGAATAACTTTTTAGAGAAAACAAGATTTACTTTTTACAAGATACATGTAAACAAATTGTTCCCTTTTCCCGGAAAAAAAAAAAGAATAAGAGTTAGCTTTTTCTAGTCTACAAAACGACTAGTCGAATTTAGTTTTGTTGTTTGTCTTCAATGGGAGAACATCTTGAGTATAGTACTATAATAAAATATCTTTTTCATACTTTTTCGACCTCTTGGATTCCCTGATCAAGAAAAAAAACAGACGACCCTCTGCTATAGCATACGATTACCCTTTTTGTTGTCGCATGTATTGCCACCCATCATTATTAACAAGTCATTATTGTTTGTTGATATTCAGTCATCGGCAACGCCACCAAAGACGCCTCAGGATCCGAGCAACGACGTAAGTATATTAAATAGTTTCACGATATCTTAGTTAGCCTCTCCAGAGATAACTATCCACCGCTTCGGTGTCAAAACTGTGAAAGGGAGTAACTAATTGATTCAGCTAATGACTACCAATTGATCGTATTTAACAAATATCTGTGGCTTTTGTGCGTTAACGAAAAAAATGCAAAGCGGGTCTATCGAACTTGTACTTTCTCTTTCCTAGTAAGTAAATTCAGTTTGAAAAGACTTAAAGCATGTTTCTGCATGTTTTACGATTAGTGTAAAATGTTCGTTGCAGAGATGAGACCGTTAGTTTAGAAAGCACGGATGCGAAAGGATTCGAACGAGAATGGAACTTGAATTGAAGACGAGTTTATAAACTTTTCTACGAGTCTTTCGAACGTTATTGCTATAAATCTTGCATCTAATTAATTATTATGTTATCAACATGTTGCTAAAGTTTCTAACTACGGAGTCTACACTTGTATAAATCGTCTATTGGCAATCTCTCGCCATAAGAATTTAATAATAACAACCAACTTTTGATGTTACTTGCAGATCCAAACACAGAAGGTTGATATCAAAGCTGAAAGTAAAATTGGCTCGTTGGATAATATGAAACATAAGCCAGGTGGCGGTGACAAGAAAATTTTCAACGATAAAGACTATCTTCGACAAAGCGGAACCAATCCTGAAAGCCTTTGTGGCAGCGGATCACAGGTATGTTTTATCTCACAAAATCTCGAGAATAAAAATAATTATTCCATTTCGGATGAAATATGACATATAATCTTGATTCAAGGATTAAAGTCGTCGTGGGGGATTGATTCGACATTTTGAAAAAATTCTCTCGATTTTACAAACATTTTGGAACTTTAAATCTTCTTTCTCGAGATTCTTTGTCGTGTCACATTTGTCTGCACCATTTTTTTCACGAGAAAAGCTTAACATCACGCGTTGCATGCTCCTTTGCAATCTTTATGATTTTCCATTTTATGACAAAGAATTGTAAGCCAAAAAAGCTTCTACGTTTCTGACATTTTTTCCAATGACGACGATACACACGATTAAATAGTGTATTTTGTGGGATAATTTCATGGTCTATGAACTATGATCTGTTAGTTACACATCTCAAGATTATTAAAGAGATTAATTATACAAAATAATTAAATGATCAAAGAAGGTTTAAATATTTCAAACTTAGGACCAATATTTAATGGTCATTTAATCCTTTGAAGCACACTTTCAACTGCTCTCATGCAGAGTACTTTGCATCTTTCTTTTCAATCGCCTCTTTCTGTACAGACAAAGATATTTAATAAAGTTACACATTGGCATAAATATCGATGACCTGATATTAAATTACGTTGTTGCTGATACGTTATCTCACGAATACGGTCGACATCCTTAATACGATATTGGCCGACATTTTATGATATATGCCACGTATATATACATGCGACGTGAATACATAACAATTGGATGCAAAAAGGAAAATCACTGCTTCAAAGGTTTAAAACGTGACCCATACTAGAATGAGCTAGCAAGGTTGTTAACGCGGAGGTTATTGGGCCACCTTAATCCTGTGTGTTGTGCCCGCAGAGCCCTGTGCCCCCTGGCACGGTCGCCGCCGGCAAGAACGGTCTACCTACATCGGACGAGAACCTGAACCAGGAATGCTAGATCACGAAAACTCGATCGCTAGACCCGATTTCCTTGTCACTTGCGTCTGATTAATCACCCGTAATCTCTTCCTTCCCGATCATCGAGTCGAAGGGCATTGCCGATGTTGACCCGTTGTTGAATGGAGTCGAAACACTGCGAGCATGTTGTTCTTAAACCGTGAGGAACGCGAGCGAAGTCGTTCGAAGATCGTTTTGTTTCATCGTGACGCTCTCCTGGCATATCGCATATGACTTCACTGATCAATTAATGGAAAATACAGACAGATCGGTTCGGCATGACATCACGTTTGACATCATCACGATCGTCTCGTGTCACACGACGACTGACAGATTTTTTACGTGCCATACAGGGGACGACGTTTTTTCGCGTCGAGTTTTGCCCTTTAATCGATGGAAACGAGAGAGCGAAGGGGCGAAAAGCGAAGGGGTGTTATTCCTCGCTGCCACGTGCCCCTTTATACGATCGATAACATACACGACGTGTGTATACGTATTTAGCGTAACATCACGATCGCCGGCAAAATGATTTTCTCCATCCTGTTGACGCATTTATTCGAGAAACCACTTCGGACAGACCGCGACGTCTTTTCAGATTGGAAAAAAAAAAAGAAGAAAAACGTGTTTTCAACACTTTTCATATCGATCGAACGCAGACGACATCAATCGTGTATCACTTGGAATAATTTTAATACTTGTCTAATAGCTATTAATAATTGTCCGACACATCGAAACAGTGATTCCTCGAATTTTTACAAATGTACGAACATGTCGATTTCATTGTGAAGCTGAATGTTAGATAAGAACACGTAAAAGACACTATGCTTCCTTCCAATTGTCATTCGCAACAATATCTACCACGATGTAAGAGCGCAAAATATTATACTATGCAGTTCTTTGCTATGACTTATACATCGTGATAAAAGCCACTTTAAGACTTGGATGTTTTTCTCAAGGATATTTTTCCGATCTGAAAAGGAAATGCGGCAACGTGATACGCTTAAGTTTAATTAATTAAATAAATGAATTCTCATTTTTTTATAATCACTTAGAACACGGTCTCACGCTAGCACGGCAATTAAAACAATTGTACGAATTGCATAATATCAAACCCATCGTTCGAAATCGATTAATCTTGTAAACTCGCGAGGCCGAGAGTAGGTGTATTTTTGTTAAACCTACGAGAATTAAGATGACGTGATTATTTTCAGCTATAGTGTAAATAGCTAACTGTTGTACTAAACAAGGCTTTGGATGTTCTATGGTAACGAAACGCAAAAATATACCGTTGATTAATAAATAATTCTGACCGTAATATTAATACTAGCTCGTAGAGCTGTTTGCGCGATTAATTAAATTCGACTCTAGCTTTTTTATGGTACGTTCATGAATATAATTATGGCGTAATCACTCGATTAACGTTAGTATAAATAAATGCGGCTACAATATATCTGATTTCTAAGGATCAAACTATAGGAAATTGTAGGAAATAAAAGCGATGTGAGAAAATTGCAGACAGTGACAATTTGCTAAAATTGTTTAATACCATAGAAAGAATTTGATCATCTACTGTTCAAATAAGATTAAGCTTCTTATTACAATTTGTGAAAACTAAGATTAACCTCAGTTTACGTAAAAAGGCACAAAATTGATGATAGTAAGAGAAAAGAACAATATTGCGAATAAAAAAATAATCAAACTTACAATGAAAACAGTGTAATTACATTGTGCAATTACATATAGCAAATACATTTAAACATTATGAATGTAATCGTATTTAGTATTAAAGGTTTACCTAAACTCGCCTACTCCCGGATTTAAAAAAGAAAGATAGACATTACATGCTTTATATATTACATGCTTTATATACATATATATATATATATATATAAAATAATTGAAATATGGCAAAAAAAGGATGAAATACGGTGATGCACAGATTATTATTTTTATTCTTGCCTACTTGAAGAAGCATCGATTCGTTTGAAATAATAATATTAATTGTACGTTATCATATAATCACATTAAAAAAAGAAAAGATATTAATGATTAAAAAACTTAGTTATCTTTGTGCATCACCATTTACTGAAAACATGTACGGAGTGTATATTTATTGAATAATAATTAACCAGTTTGGAATGTAGTTATATATTTAACAATACATGCATTCGACATCAAATCTTTTTAATAAATATATTCTTTACATATCTGACAATACATTAAAGTTAGGAAAATGAAATTCTTGTATACACTCTGTACATGACATATATTTATACAACGTGTATGAAGAATATTACAAATTATTTCCTTTAAAATTAAAAGAAGATCTTTCTCTGTTATTTGGGATTATTTAATTTTATATTTAACTTATTTAAGAAACAGTTTCTCATCTTTTTTTTTCTAATACAGCTTTTGCATTTTCGAATATATTTTATTGTTTTAGAATACTTTTATGTATTATTATAATTTAACTCTTCTGTGAGAACCCTTACAAATTACAGGTAAATATAACTACATATATCTGTAGAAGATATATGTAGAATAAATTTTCTTGTTAATCTCAATAATTTTAGGAAAATTATTTTGTAATATTCTCTGTAATACACTCTGTGTAATATATCTGAATAATTTCCAGCATTTTTCATCAAACATCGCTTCAATTAAATCGATTTATTTTAACTCTTGAAATATCGAAAAAAGAAAAAAATCAGTTTTATCATAATATTCATCACTAATATGTAGTTCAAGTATCAGTTCAAGTATCAAACTTTCCATTAATTTTTCTCTCTCTTATATTCAGCTTACAGCACGCTATAAAAATTGAATAATTTCACACAGCATACGATCCACTTCCTTTTCGTTTTACCCCTTGATGTTCAAGAGTTAAATCAAGTATAGTATCTTTCTTTTACCGAATTAGCGGAGATTTAACCACTAGGAAAAAAGTTATTTTACGACGTTCACATCACGTGTAACATAAATCGTATGCTCGATTCTAACGAAGAATTTGTGCTCGAATCCATGAGTAATTTTTCTCGCAATAATAACAAATTCAGGCGATGAATATGAAAGACAGAGTTTAAAGATATGAATTACTGATGAATGACGTTTACGACGTCGAGCGTCGATTTATTGGAGAAACACCGGATGTTTGCACCGATCGGTTAGAAGAATCCCATTGAAACATCAAACAAAAGAGATACAAACGGCAGCAGAAACCTGCGTCTGCAACCATAATCGTGAATTCATCGAGTGAAAAAAAGATATTTCACATGGTTGCCACCGAATACGTTTCATATTGTATTTAAATGATAGAATACGATAAATTCGTAATCGTTACTGTAGATAACATAAACTATCTCTATTTGTTGTATACATCAGAATAAATATTTAGATCCTATAGCTGGTCTACAGTCAGTTGAGAAATGAAAAACAATAACGCCAATGGAAAGAAAAAAGAGCGAAATAACTGGAAACTGAAATTGCAAAGTGTTTCAGGGAAATCTCTTTCTCTCTCTCTCTCTCTCTCTCTCTCTCTCTCTCTCTTCCTCATCACTTTTCAAAAACTCATACGATCTATGCTAGAAGAAAAGTATATATAGTATTATTTACAGTTTATCGCATCCATACTGATTACTACGTTTCAACTTCACTAATTACCCAATAACATATGCATAATATTAAGTTGCCGCATTGTTACAAAATAATCACGTCGTACAAGTGTTATTGTATAACGAACATTTCGGCATGTTGTCAGACGTAACAAGAGAACCACTATAATAATATTTTTGTTTTTAAATTTATATTCTCAGTATTTTTATTGAACTCCATCACAAAAAATATATGAGAACTGTAATTTGTTCGTTACGTAAAACTTCTCGTCGGGTAATTTTTTTTTTTTTTTTTGTGCTTTAAGAAGGTATAATTTTATGATATCACATGTAGATATACATATATTCTAAGTAAACATAAATTAAGCGAATGTAATAACTTTTAAGGGAAACATATTTGTAGAATGCAATTTAAATTTTTATCATTAATGAACTTAAAATATTATTTATTATTTACACATATAATGTCTGTAAGTTCTTTATAAAAGCAAGGCAGCAATTTCATACATAATTACATATATATTTGATTTAGTATCTTCAATTTCTTTTATAGAGTAAAGACAGAAAAAAGTGAGAAATTTACGGAACTTTCACGTAATTTTTACACAAATGTTTTTCTTCGTTTTTTATGCACATGTTACCACATTATTTCTGTTTAATAATCAGTAGTTATTTTGTTGCACATGTTACAGCGTAATTTATGAAAGCACAAAACTTTATCGGCATATACAAAATGCTAATGCTAAAATATTCAGTAGAAAGGATTTCTTTTAACTTCGATTTCTCTAGTATTTAGATATTTAGTGAGTTCCTTCAATGAATTTTCTTATATGGATAATAATAAGCACCAAGCGTGTATCTCACCTTCACATGTAATACTCGGTGGACACAGAAGCATTGCTGCTAATCACCGCATTTATGAATTAAGGTCAGTCTGCACATGAATAACACTTCAATAACGAATTACATCAAATTTATTCTTATGTTACTTTTTTTTTAACGATTGAACGTATCGACATTTTATATATTATATATTGCTCACATATCTGTTTCTACCGCAACCGGTCAAATCAGCCTGTCAAGGAGTCGTATTTTTCCAAGTTGAATGAAAGTAATTGTCCATTTAACATGGGAAACAATGGAAAAATAACAAGTATATAGCTTTTTTCATTTAGAAATAATAGATGTTTCACTTACTGTTTATCATGAGTGTCTTCATTATACATTTCTTAAATATTTTTTACACTTAAAATAAGTTTTGATAATTTTACTGATCTTTTCTGACAATGAGTTTTTAGGACTGACAATGATAAGCAAATAATTATAGAAAGGAACGTAAATTTGATCAAATGACCGGTTGCAGTGGATTATTATAAAGACAAATTGTATATATTCTTTTTCTTGAAAAAAATGAAACGATATAACAATTTGAAGAATTAATTAAACGGATAATATGAAAATTGTCATAAAATCAAATAGACGAAAACAATAGTAATGAAAATTTGTAATTAAATTTTTAAAATCGATCATTTTATCTACGTGATATATTTAGTGTTAATTGTAAATTGAAGACCAAAATCTACAATAATCATATGCAATATGGCTTTACGTTGTATATTTTTAAATAATACAATAAATTACATATAAGTCTGGACTTTTCAGGATAATTTAGTTGAACAGATCAATTCTTCCGGCGAACAGACAAAAGATGACTTTCCACAACCGCCACCAAGTACTCCAACAAAAGCACGAAATCTACGATCACCATCTATGGTGACTCCTAAAGCAGTCAGAAGTAGTTTGGCAAAATCTCCTGAAACAGTAGGATTAAAAAGAAGTGCGTCGCCTCTTCAAACTACAGAGACAGAAAATCGAAACAAGAAGAGTCCGAGTTCAGAAGATGAAAACGTAATAAAAGGCAAAACAGCAAAATCCCCTATAAATTCTAATAATTCTGAATCAAAGGATCTGGAAAATAGAACAGCGAGATCACCCGTTTCTCCGTCTATTTCTAATAACGTTCAATTAAAAAATCCCGAAGACAAGACGACAAAATCACCGATTTCTTCTCGTCCTCCTAGTTCTCGATTGAAGAATCTAGAAGAAAAAGTGGCGAAATCACCTACTTCTTCACGTCCTCCTAGCAGTGTTTCATTAAAATCTCCAGAAGAGAGAGCAATTAAATCTCCTAATTCACCACGTTCTCCTAACAGTCTTCGAATAAAAAGTCCAGACAAATCTTCCTCTCAGATGTCTGGAAAATTATCGCCAAAAGAATTACGGCTTCCAAAATTGGCACCTTCTCCCATCCCGCAGGAAACTGCTACACTTTCTGAAATTAGTACTAAAATAAGTTTACCAAAATTAACTGAACGTGTTACACATTAAATCTCGTGTTTCGTATATTTCAAAATAAATTTATTAATTATCAAGATTTTTTAACAAAAATATTTTCTCAGATTGTAAATAATTACTTGCAATATATATTGAAACCAGCAAAACAATCAACATTGAACTAATAGATGTGCACTTTCTGATTTAAGAATTTCATATTATTTTGAAATAAAATTCTTAACATAAATTACTTTATGGATAATAGATAAGTGACTTAAAGTATTTACAAGTTTACTTCTTTCTAATAAAAACAATCCTATTTCAATCTCTGACCTTTTACTGTAAAATAACTACTATAAAAGTAAAAAAAAGCATTTTGAAGGAAAATGTAATATTTAAAATTCTTAATATCACAGAATGAAATTTTGCTGATTATACGAAAATAATATTATTTACGTACTATCAACTATTCTATAGTATAGTATAAGTATACTATTATAAAGAATAATAGTAATTAAAGGTATAACAATTTTTAAAGTAATATACACATGGTAAAATATATATAAGTGACTTTTAATGTATATATCAAAATATATCTTCATTATATAAATGTGTTCGGCATGAATTCGGAATTAAAAATACATTTTAATATAAGATTTCAAAAATATATAACTTTAATAATTATATTATTAGCAGTTTACTGTAATAAAGAATTAGAAAGTATCTAGATCAAGTTTTCTTTGGCAACGGTGGTGGAACTAATGCAACTCCAGTAAAATAAGGATGGGTTAATGCTTTCTTGGCTGCTATCCTCTGATTGGGGTCGTAAGTCAGAAGTCTCTGTTGTAAAATATATAATATTAAAATTAATATAAATTTTAAAAATTCAATATTTATTTTTTATCAAAGTGAGTCTTACCAAAAGCAAATCTTTGGCATCAGAATCAAAGGAAGGTACAACTTCATCTAAAGATCGGGGTTCCCATCTTGGAAACATTGATGTATAATCACGCAATTGTGATACTCCTGGCCAAATATTCTCATCGGGTGTACCTAATGTACGAAATATCCTGAAAAGTTGATCTATTTCTGAGTCACCTGGAAATAAAGCTCTCCTAGTCGCCTGCAAGAATAACGTAACTCTTTTAAAAAATTAAATTCATAATTAACCCTTGCAACATCGCACTGATGTCCGATTAAAATTACTAAATAAATAATTTATATTTTACTAAAAATCATTAAATTCATATTGATTATATATAACATTACCATTTCTGCAAATATACAACCTAGACTCCAAACATCTACCGCATTGGAATACAATTTAGTTCCTAAAAGTATCTCTGGTGCTCTGTACCAAAGAGTTACTATTTCATGAGTATATGTCCGAACTGGAACACCAAATGTTCTGGCTAATCCAAAATCTGCTAATTTTATATGACCTTCCCGATCTATTAATAAATTCTGTGGTTTTAGATCTCTATGTAAGATGCAATGAAGATGGCAGAAGGAAATCGCTTTCAATAACTGATATAAATAACTCTGCAAACATAAGAGATCTGTCTTTGAATAATGCATGCACCTAGTTTGAACTATAAGTTCTTAAGGTAATACCTTGACAAGAGCTTGATCTAATCCTCCTTTGACAGAATCTAATAATTTCTTTAAATCTTGTTGTAAAAATTCAAAAACAAGGTAAAGATGGTTGTCACCATCTACCACATCAAATAATTGAACAATATTTGGATGTGTAAGTTCTCTTAATAATGATATTTCCCGAATAGCAGTGGACGGTACACCTTCACTTTCCCTGATATAAATTAACATTACTTTATTAGCCACATGTTGATAATTAATGATAGATTACAACATTCAATTATCCTTTTCCTTCAAAGAACTATGATAAATATATTTATTTACATACAAAGCAATAAAGATATACAAATTAGTTTCAGTGTATCTAAATATTAAGTGCATCATATAAAGTATTTAATGAGTACAAAATTATAAATTTTTATATAAATAGATATTGTTAGAAAAAGAAAACACAAAAGAAAATTCCATTTAGGTATATGGTAAATTAATCAAAAAGTTTAAAATTAAAAACCAGCTGAGCATAACACAATGGGACAAGCTGAATAATGTGGTGCTACGAAAATTTAGTGTAACGTGGCCCCTGCAGATTCAGCTGACCCCAATGTGTAAGTTAGCAGACGTGTTAGCAATGCATATAAGCAAAAGCTCAACCAATATGGTATTTTATTTTAATATCTCCAAAAGTTATTTATATGTTTAAATAAGAATGATTATATAACAATAATTCTCTAACCTTAGAAACGTGCAAATTACTTAAATATATGTGCAGAATAAACAAATTATTAGTTCTACAAAAATATACTTTTGTTCTGAAGAGACATATGATTTCAATTTAATAACAATTTTTGGGTTATATGATATTATCTATTACCTAAGTTAAGATAGCACATCATTTGAATATAGATTTAAAGTATTTAATACCCAGAACACTGAAAAAGTAAAACATAATACTATTTTCTTATTATGAAATAAACAATTTATATAATGTTAATAATTAAAATAATTATTTCTTTTTACAAATATTAGAGATATATATTTATTAGACATATATACAAGTAATGTACACATTGACTATTCAGTCAAAAGTTGATTGAAAAATTACTATATATGTATATATACACACAATTACCTATTAGGATTAGAATTAAGTATCTAATTACTCTACATGTATTAACAAAGAAAAAAATAATCTCAATGGAAATCTGTTTAGATTAAAAACATACTCTCTGGAAAATGTTTAACAGGTTTTCAAATATTAAAATCATTTACTGAAATTCTAATAACTTCAAATTGTTATTAAAAGTATTATATGTTCAGTTTGCGGTTAATGTAGTAATGCTTGAAAACGATACATCACCCGACAAAGATATACATTAAAAATTATACGTGAAGAATTTCAAACTTTTATTATAATCGACGTACGTTTCGAGACGAATTTTTTTAAGCGCCACCAGCTTTCCAGTTAACTTATCTTTGGCTTTATAAACCACCCCATAAGTCCCTTCTCCTATTTTTTCAATTTTGACGAAGTTGTCCATAACCTCAACGTCACTTTCGACGTTGTCACTCTTATTTTGACACTCCGTCGTAATTGCCGTATTTTTGTCACCGTCCCGATATATTTTGAAATTTTAGGCGTCGACAGACAATGTCGACGACTAACAAATAACTTTTTAACAGCCGTTTTATTAAAATTCTTTGTTTATCAACACCAATAACTCACTTGACACGCGTGCTTCGAAGTAGCCATTTCAAAGTAGAACAATCGATTCGAGAAATCGATAGAACTACACTATCGATCGCTTTATTAAAATTTCAAATTATTTAAATTCTTTATTATTTAAATTCTTTATTTAAAATCTTTATATAAAAATTAATGTTACTAATGTGTAATAGGTGAACGAATTTAATAATAAATATTTTATTACTTGTTCAGCATAATTGCTTAATTATATTATTATGATTAAATATATACATCAATCATTTTACAAATAATGACTAAAATATCCATTCACAATTTTATTTGTAATTTATATATATTTATTTAAACAAAAGATGCTACAAGATAGGTTAGTAACAATAGTATAATTACAATTATAACTATAGTATTATAAATAACAGTATCATAACTAATATAGTAATAAACTAATCAATATCGAAAATGTGATATTCATAAAGAATTTGCGAAATTTTAATTAAAAGTAAATATTCCTACCAGTTGTAAAATATTTCCAGTAAATACCATAACATCAAGTATGTTTTATTAACATAAATATCGTAACAAATCATTTCTTTATTAAATATTTAAGCAATATTTCTTGCATTCATATGGAATAGGTACAAAAATTTATTTGGGAAGAAATGCATTTAACTAATAGTTTTACATGTAACTGATATACATAATGTAATGTATTAGTTAATTACCTACTAAGATGTCTAATAAAGTATGTGTGTTTATATTTTCAATCGATATTCTCATTACAAATTATCTCCGAATCACATTTCTCATGAATTGTCTTTTCACTTTTCGAAAAAATTATATATATGAATTACATCACTGCATTTATTATTTATTTTGAGACACATATATATAGTTGAATATACTCTATAATATACTCTATAATATTTCATACTCAGAGAAATTATACATTGAATGATATATAATTGAGTATACAATAAAATGTACAGTGACTTTCATTAATATTTGGACACTAAATATTTGAACTGTTATAATTTTGTAAAAAACAATCGTATAACAATAAATCTTGACTGATTTTAAAACTTAAAATCTCTACTGTCAAAATGTTATTCATGTTATTCTAAAATGTTTTTAAGTCACATAATGGACAAGTGAATATACCTCTCCAAAATACCATAAATTGTCATAGTATGTAAAAACATTTTCTCATAACTAGATTTACAATAGATTTGAAGACTGAAGCCTCCCCTTTACAACTTCCGAAAGCTTGATGTATTCCTTTTCATTATTTTCTTAAACTTTAAATATTAGCTCTAGCTACAAAAAATCAAGAAATCAACATTTTTGTCGTTATATTCGTTTTTATCTGATATTTTATCTGAAAGTTTAATAAATTAGCGAAAAAAAAATTGTACAACACATTTTGGAGAATTATTGTAAAGGGGAGATTTCGATCTTGAAATCCATTATAGATTTAATTATGAAAAGAACTTTTCAATGTTTTTACGTATATAGCTTATAGCATTTTCGAAAGGGAAACTATCTTTAATTTGCCATTTAATACATCTTTTATTACGTACATTCTGAAAGTAGAGGCTTCAAAAGCTTTAAAATCAGTCTAGATTTATTGCTGTACGATTTTTTTTTACAAAATTATACAATTTCAATATTTAATGTCCCAATATTAATGAATTACTCTATATTCAATTATAATTAATTATGATAAAAAAAGGAATGTTAGAATATTTTCATTATATTATTCTTTTAACTAAATTACCCTTCAATTTCGACAGTAGCCCGATTTATAGACTAAAAAATTTATAGACTAAAAGGGTTAATATACATTCTTATATTTAAAAATACATAATACATAAGAATACATAGAATAAACTAAAAAAACTTAATATCCCTAAAAGATAACTTTACCATATTGTTACTTTTTAATTAATTTTATTGCCGTTTTGTTTAAATTAAAAAAGAAAATATTTAATAAAATACTAAAACAAATAAAATATGCAGAATCTAAATGCGTATTTTAATAAGAGATTTTTATTATATAATGTAATATATAACCAATATTGTTATTTAAATTTAAATCAATTATAAAATTAAATTCTAATGGATATTAATCATTTTAATAAAGCTTCTAAATATAACTTATTAAAGTAATAGTTTATCTTGTAGGTAAACTAATCCAAAAGCTTTAATTAAAATACTTTTTAAATGCATTGTATATAAGAATTAGGAATACAGTCTAATAAAACCTTACAATGAAGAAAAGTAAATATTAAAATTAGAGGAAGCATATTATAAATTTAAAATTGGTAATGTAGTAATTATGATATTATTATACATACGGCAGTATTATGATAATATGTCAAGATCTACGTAATGTCTTATTTACCGCATCATATTTTATTGTAGGATTAATATGTTTGATTCATTAGCGAAATATTAACTATTAATATTTTATAATTCACAACGAAGTTGCATTTTTTTTATTATGATATTTTGATAAAAGATAATTTGATCTAAATTTGTCTGATTAGTATCATATAGTGAAACTTATTTTGAAAAATTTATGAATTATTACATAATTTGCGAATGTATAATTTTTATAAATATTTATAAAAATTAAAGTAGAAAAAATTTATAGTAAATTAAAAAATTTATATAGACAAACAAACGATATTTAATACTTTTCTAGAATCTATTTAAAACAATACATTTTTTCAATAAGTTTCTTTATAGAAAATTAATTTAACAATTAGAATTAATGGATTTTATAAATTATGCTTCATAAATAAACAAATATAGAAACGCGCTTGCATAAATGTATCTACATATTAAACTACAAGGCGCATTGAGGCTTAGTATGATCGTTCTAAATGAATGACTAGAGCACACATTTATCTATCTGTTCTAAAAATTTATGACTGTTCCAAATGTGCTGGTTTTTTTTCTGTTGAGCATTACAAACTCCAGTGAAAGACCAACTTCCTTAAGAATTATATCCAGGTGTTACATGCAAAATGATATTTGTACTATGAAGTAAAAATTAAGTTTAAGCTATTGAACAATTGAATATTTCTAAACATAAATCAAAGTTCTAAATGTAAGCAAGGTTCTGATCCTGACAATTCAGCCACCTTATTACTTATCAGAATTCAGTTTCAACTAAAAATGTTTGTTTTAAAATATATAAAATATGTTAATAAAAGTATACTAAGGAAAAACAGCTTTTGAACGTGAATTTAGTTGATTTCTGTAACGTTTAGCCAAGAAAGCTGCAATCACCTAGAAATCAAATGTATATAGTTTGTATCAAATTAATTCTTAAATTTAATAAAATTAATATGTATATATATTAAATTACATAAATGTGAAATGGTATTATGTTATATACATAAAATGTGACTAATAAAAAAATATTCTCCTAAGAATCAATATATAAAATAGAAAATCACAACATGAAACCACCCACCATCTATTAGGAGGATCATATGAGGTGACAGAGGACATAGCGATGGTATTAGACTAGAGGAAAGCACTAGGATTAGCTCGTGGATCTTTCTGATTCCTGTACCGCACGGTCAACCAAACACCAACAAACTGCAATGGGTTAACAGGTTAACATTTACTAAAGTAAAGTGAAGTAAATCACTGTTCTTTCTAACAAAATAAAACAATTTCACAAATGTAATGCTATTAAGCATTATATAAATTTTCACATTGCATTTTTTAAACATATATATATTGAATGTATATAGTATATAAAATAATTCATGAACTTTCACCTCGGTAAAACTGAAGAACAATCCTATGCTGCCACATAATTTAAAGGCATAATCAATCGTAGATTGTAATTTTTGCATGCAAGATGGACATTCGCAATCAGCTTCCGTAAGATATGGGCAACAAATTTTCTGAAAAATCAAAACAATGTTATATGTTATTAATATAAATAAATATATTTGATATATATTAAATTATACTTACAGCTTTGCAGGATTCAATTAATGGATCTGAATTATTTGTATATGTGCTTTCAGTGCCATTAAAGCCACAGCAATTGAAAGTTTCTTGAACCTTATCAATTAATTCATTTGCATGTTTCCAACCCTAAAAGTAATAAATTAAATATCATTCCTATTATCAAACATAATGACAAATACACAAAATATTAATATTACTTGTTCTGCTAATTGTTCTTGCTGTTTGGTATTGACAGCAAGACAAGCACAGGCAATACTGAATTGGATCAGGAACAGTAGAAATAAGATAAGCATGTACTATAAAATTATTATTAAGGATTATAATAAGAATATATTATATACAAAATATGTTTTTGAAAATATATTATTTGTATATAATAATATAAATAAAATTAAAATTATCCATATATTGTATTTTTTTAAAAGGATACGAAGAATAATAGAACTTGATGATGTTTAACAGCACCAATCAGACCAAGTATAGAAATTAGAATCAAAATAACACCACATGCTAATATACCTCCAATTATAGGAAGATTTGTAACTAATGCAGAAGCTCTTCCATAAACAGCTACGCCGATTAGGATAAACGCAACAACCTAAAATCATTAAAATATAATTTTCAAAATTTATAAGACTCAGAAATATATTAGCGAACATTTAAATATCGATTGTAATTTCATATTTTTTAATAGTTCCATGTATGTATTTATTATGATTGTTATCACAATTTTTAGAGTTTTATTGTTGTAAAATAATTATTAAAATAATTAGGCATTACTATGTGGATATAATGATACCAAAGTATTCAATTTTCCATAAAAGAAAATATTCTCTAGTGTTTTATATTTGTATACATGGAAAACAATCTTTCGATAATGGTAGCAATTAAAGAATTATTTTACAGCAGGTATGTCGTAGGATTTGATAAAGTGCGTGGTAACTAAAAGTAAAACCAAATGCATTTGTTTAAAAATTTTGTGGTGTGCACAGACTTGGTTCCGGAAATTCTGCTTACAATATAAAGGATGTTTAATGCCGTCAATGCATTTTTAGAGCACGTAAAACCACCGCACATCTTCGTATACGGCCTTTGTTCTCTTTGACGAGGATTCGTCGAGTTGCTGAATCACTGTATTCGAAGAATTTGAATACCGAATTGTTAATACCATGAATTAGTAACAAAAGCGCATGTGAGTTAACTGATATAATGAACAAATATCTTACCACTCCTTCGCTGAAGACAGACAACTTACGACTGGTTGCGCTGCAACCGCTCGAACGCATTGAAACGAATTAGTATTTCGCTTTGAGCGCGAAATTTCAAAAGCAGATTTCTCACATATGATAAACGCAGTAACTTATTTATTAATTTATATTAGTGTAATTTCTTTCTATCGTACTATTATTTATTCTATCACGTTTCCATAATTCCAAACTTCAAGTAATATGTAATTTTAATATTTGAACAAAAGCACATATATTGTTACATATTACATATACGAGGAATATATTTCAATTCTTTGAAAATAAATTTTTAGTTGAAATAAATAGAAAATTTGATGAATTTTAAATTTAAGATACTAAATAATTTATAGAAATGTGTTTGTGTTTATTAAATAATTACTGACTTGTACTTGTAAATGTAAGTCCAAATTCGACGTAAAATGTTCTTCATGATTCTAAGGAATAGTTCGTTTCCATGACAAAAAAATATAGCCATCATAAACATATCATGATAACGTGTGCAAAGATCAAATATTCTTTATATAGCTCAAATTAAACGTCAGAGATAACGTATATATATATATGTATGTTTCTTTATTCATTATGCATACGACTTTTATAAAATTTCAGAAAGATATTTGAATTACTACCGCTCAAAAATTTATATCAAGATTTCAAACAAAAAAAAATCTGAATTTTATTTTATTTATTTCAAAAATAAATAAAGCAAAATAAAGAGCTTATAATTTTTATTCATGAATTTATAACATGAATATATAAAATATTAATTTATAAGATAATAACAAGTTACATTTTACAATGAACGTAAACTGCATATACAATACAATGAACTAATAAATATAATAATAATTAAGACTGTAATGACTGACAAAAAATAACATTTCTCAAAAATATTTATCTTGTATTCGTTTTAAAATATTAGTTTGTATCGATTACTTTTAATATTCTTTAGTAACATATTTTGTGCATATTTCAATTGTAACAAAATTTACTTTGTGTACTTTACTTTTGCTGACATACGGTATCTTAGGAAGAGTTTCATCATGAAAATTGCACTCTCGTAAAACTGTTCGACAAGATTTGGAACGATCTGTCAAAACAGTTAGAAATCATCTCTGCAAGTTTTAAAGTGGAAATACTGTTATTTTCTGCATTGAAACCTTCTTTTTCCAATGCAAATTTAATTTTTGATAGCATACATTTGTTTTTCATTTTTTTTT
>CAJDYZ010002910.1:2514-14262 GCA_903986555.1 Heterotrigona itama
TGAGATTTTCAATTCCAATTCTTCGAGACTGAAGATTAACAAATAGGAATTATATGTAGTATAATTGACTTCATGCTTTACATTTGACATGTTGCAATAATTAATTTAGTTTATTGAAGACTGCTGAGGAAAATGTTTACATGAAACGGTGCTTTTAAGTCTCGTCAAGATATAAAGATCGATATGTCGATTATCTAACATCCACAACACAGTCAATTAAATTTCAATCACTGCCAGGATTCATGTCGTTCTATTTATTTATTTATGTTTACGAGTTATTTCGCAGCGTAGAGTAAGTGCTTCCTTAGACGCGAGTACTGATAACAAAACGAGAGCGATAAGAAGTTTTTAAAACCTCGCTCGCACGCGGTTAGATAATGACGCAGTGAGGGGGAGGAAAGGGGGTTAGTTTCACCCTTTAGCCGTGATACGTTGTTAAGTGACTCTGTAGTTTTTATCTTAATCAGCGAAGTGCAGTGTGATAGTTGTCGCTGTATAATTGCACGACGATTCGCAGGGTTTTTAGAATATTCTCGTTGCCCTCTGACAACCTCTAACGAATACTTGGACATTTAATTGACTGTAATCGAGATGGTGGAATGAAAATAAAATGTGCACCTGTGTATCACAGTTAATGATAATCTGTATGAATCTCGACGAGAAATGTGCATGCGCATTGTGTAATTATAAATTAATTAACTTGAAAAGTCAAGCAACTTTTGTAGTTTTCTTTCTATGCTCATTTCTCTTTATCGATTTTCTGTCTTTTAATTGAACTATATTCGCGACAGTTTACAATCAGATGTTTGCGCATTTGCGTAAATTTGCAGTAAATTGGGGATTGCAGAAATGCATGAGATGTGGAAAAGTGTATGAAACATTCGAAGCGTTAACAGGTGAAATAAGTTTATTAATTCGTGAACAATATGAAAATCCGTTTTCACCTAGTTATCCTAAAAATAAAATTCCCAATTGTCTCGTACAACATTAAAATATTAAATGAAAGTTGTTTGAATACTTTTGCGAGTCTGTGTATCAATATAATCAGTTACTAATCACGTGCGTCAGTTATGTCATTTACTAAATGCCGACGAAGCCTGTGTGAATAATATAATAAATCGATAGAAATAGAATCAATGGCCATATGTTTATAATCAGTTATTAAATAATCAATTACAATCGTTAACATACAGATATATATATATATATATATATAACTAGTCCCTCTAAACCGTCATTCAATTCCAATAAATAAAAACATCCACCAGATGATTAGAAGCATCACCTACGTCTGTACAGATGAACCAATCACTGTTCATAATTATGATCAGTTCAACAAACAAATCCCGGCCATAAATATAATCAATCGCAATCGCTCGCGTCACGCGCAAATATATATAATCAATTGCGAAACAATGCATCAGTGTTCCATCGATCACTAAATCCCAAACGAAGAACATCCAATCAATTTGCGCATACGCCTAACAATAGATTCCCATCGAACGAAAATACCCGACAATTTACAAAGCACTCGCGCAGCTAGTGCTATCGTGTCTTCCTCTAACAGCAACAAACTGTCGATACCACAATACCGCATTAATTTTCCGCGAAGAGCCAAAGCGAGCTCTGCCGTCCCGTTCCGAAGGAACAAAGCGAGAAGAAAAACGCCGGTGCTCGGCGATCCATCGATCTGCAGCCGGCCGAGTGTGTTACCAGGCGACGTGGAACAGAATCGAGGCACGCCGCATTCGCTTTTTCCTACGACGTTCCCCGTATAATTGGCTCGGACCGTCGGTCACGAGACCGCGAAGTGTTGTTCGCGTCGACGTTAGAACGACAAGAAACGATCCCCTTGCCACGAGACGGCGAACCCATCGGTTAACCGGTTGAAAATCGAGCCAACTCTTGGCCCCGTTCGCGTTTCAATCGTTCGACCAACAGAGACAGAAGAATTAAGTGTACGATCGATATCGATCGCCTTTCGTTTTTGTTGAAACGTTCCACAGACGCGTATGGTAACACTCTCTCTCCAGAATATCACGTGCCGTGCGCACGCTCGGCTGACTCCTCTAAGGCCTTACAAGCTTATGCAATTGATTCTCGTTCGAGCTTTTAAGTCTCGTCCTCGTAAGCCGATCGGCAATCACGAGGAGCTGTTTTGCCTCGCCACGCTATTATCCGCCTCTCTACGTGGCTGGGAAATAATATCATTTGTTCTCCGTGGCCCCTCTATCTTCCTCCTCTTCCTTTCTTTCCTTTCTCAAGCGATGATTTTCCCTTGTTTATCGGAACCTTTGACACGTTCGGACGTCTTGTCGACTTCCCCTGCGAGACACTCTCTTAATCTTTGGTCTCGACACTTTCGAGATTATTGGAACGACACGCCCCAGTGTAACTTTCCATGTGTTTCTGCTATTGGATGATAATAAATAAATTTTTTTTCTTCCCTCAAAAATCTTGAGACAAGCATTACATTTATTTCGAGAATTAAATAATACTTTATCGATGAAGAAACTTCGAAATCTCGAAGCGGATAAAGGATCTCCTTTATCCAATTCGTAACCAGGAGAAATTCAAAACCAATTTGGAGCAACGAGTTGTCGAAAACAAACCGATTTACTAAGATTCAACCTCAAGCGTGTGAATTTCGTTATCGTGTGATTCACTTGCTTGCCTTAATTGAAATACAACTCGATATCAACGCGTTGTTACGAATGTCGAAGGAATTGATTTTCTAATTGAACGGCATAGAAAGAAGAAAGGAAGCAGAAATTGCTCGACCGGGTCTGCGGCAATGAACTTTCCCCGATGAACGGAGCGTGAGTCGCGCGTAAAAGTGGAACAGGTATTAATTTTTCTCGGCGACGTGACTCAGCCCAGGTAACGACGCAGCTACGTCGTTTATGAGTCATAAAACGTTTCTATCGAAAACAGCGCGAAGTTTTCCGAGCGAGTCGCAAAAAAAAAAAAAAAAAGGAAAAAAGAAGAAAAGAAAAATCGCGGCGTTAATGGCCGTCCGAAACATGCGTTTTCACCGAATGTTCCTTCGCTTTTCCCGCGTCACGCTTCCCGAGGAAAAAGAAAAGACTTTCTCGACGCGACGAGATTCTTCGTTATCCACGCTATTCAGAGGAAATTAATCCGCGGATGAATTTCTCTCTCTTATTGTGAAATCGGGCTGTTCTCTGCGCTTCCTAGATAATTTCAATTGATTATTGTATGCAGATATTCGTTCGACTGCGGCTCGATTCGTGAAATCGTTCTTATCTCGCATTAAATGGATGAAGTGGAAAACAGAATCAAATGGTCAATAGAATTTTGCAGAAATAATAGAACCTAATATTCACTTTTTTTTTTTTTTATTAATATTATTTAATTTCATATTTTTGTTCTTCTAAGATTAAACGTGCGATATGAAAATCTCTAAAGTTCCAGTCATTTTAATTATCTCTAAATTAATTAAAATGATTAAAATGATTCAACTATTCTATAAATTTCAGAATTTCTGTTTTAACGTCAGACTTCATTTGAAAGATGTAACAGGTGAAATACTAAATAGAACTCTGCCAGAGAGAAATGATACCAATAGAACTAAATATCGAATTTTGAAGGTGCTTTCATAGCCTCTGAAAACTCGTTCCGAAAATCGTTTCGCTGGCGCGACAGCATTTGAAAATTTAATCCAATCGGTATCAAAAAATCGCTGCAGAAGAATTTCCATTTTATCTTTTTTTCTTTCTTTCTTTTCCTTTTTTTTTTTTCGTTTTGCGTTTGTTTAATTGAAAAGGAATCAGACACCGATGCGATCAGGGATTGCTCGTGCGTGTGTGTGTGTGTCGACCTGTATCGATGTGTACATCGTGCCGTTGCAATTGCGCTGTCGAGTGCATCGAACCCGCGTAGGTGAAAGTGAACCGAAGCGGTTCTCGTACGTTCGCTCGTTCGCCGGGAGTTCGGTTCTTTGTTAAACCGTCGGTCCGTCGGTAAAATCGGAAATCCACGTCGACCAGAATGACGGATCGTCGTCAGTTTCATTTGGATCCACGTGAATTTCTCAGAGATTCACACTGTTGTCCCACTAAAATACTTCGTTGCACAGGATTAATGGATCACCATTTCTTACATCTCTCGTGAATGCCCTCTGATTTTCTCATTCAAATCTGTTACAGCCAGTCCTCGCAACTTTTTACCGATCTTAATAGGCTTTAATTGAAAGATCTTGCTTGGGAAATTTTCCCAACGCTTGTCTCTCCATTCAACTCTCGAATGTTTCATTATTCCCGATGTTGCAATTTTTTTCAGTTGATCCGTCTTGAAAGCTTGAAGCCTCTACTTTGACACCTCTGACTGAACAAGTCTAAGTTTCAAAGATGAAGTTTTCACGTCATCTAGCGGGTGGAAAGCTAAAGAATCTTTTCAAAGATTCGAACGTCTTCAAAATCTTCCTCGGTGGACTGAATCCACTGTAATTATTAAAAAAGAATCTCGTAAAACATTTTCTCTGCGTTTTTCTACATTTCTTGTCATGTATAACAGTATCGTGTAATACAAAAAAAATGGCATATATTTTTGATCAATATTCATGATTAAGAGAATGATTCATCGTTAAGGGATTAGAACGTTTTCTATGTTCTTTTTTTTTCATTTTATTAAATTGTTGCTTCTTCTTTTTTGAAAATTCCCCCAGGATGACATTCTCGGAGTCATCGTCCATGCACGTATATTCTATATTTAGGGCAACGTTCATACGAGTAAATGGTGACCGTGTTCACCGACTTTCGAATGGGAGATCTCGCGGCGAAAAATAGAAATCAACTATGGGAGGGAAATTCTGAAGTGGATCAAACGAAATGGTAGAATTATCGAGAGTCGAGAGGAATTTTCGAATATCTGTAGGCGAGAGATTATTTGCTCGGGTATTTTTGCGAACGATGGGAATGAATTATTATACGGAGGCGACGTACGTGTTTAAAACCGTGGCGTGCAGTGGAGAATCGATGAAATTTAATGAAGAACACGGTCGACGTTTCGCCGAGATACAACGTAAAAAAAAGAAAAAAAAAAAAAAAAAAAAGGAAACAGCATCCATTCGCCTTTTTTCACGACGAAATTAACTGCGTTACGTTCAGCTATAGCCGCGATTAATATCGTTCGAGTGATTCGCGGGATTTGTTAAATTCGTCGTGATTCTGTTTCCTTGGTTCTTGCGATCCACCTCGTTCTTGCTTTTAATAATTATTGTACCTTGTACAATGTGTTGCAAGAGTCACGTGAAAAATTTGCGGAACTCGTTCGAAACTGTGTGCTTTAAATTTAAATTTAAATACGTGTAATATTAAATATTTTTGAGAATACAGTTTAATTAAATTCAGAAGAATTTCGTTAGAAACCTTATGAAATTGTTTTTATATTACAGGTATTACAAAAAAATATTACACTGGGCACATTTACGCAGTACGGAGCATAATTGAACGCGTAATGACAAAAAGTTATGGTGGATACCTTTCAAATCGTGAAATTTATTTTAATTGGAAGTTAAATTAAATGAGAAACATGTAATAATCTATTTCTCATTTTGAAGCTTCTACCTTGGCTCAAAAACATTTTAACATCGTGTAGTGAATGGAGAAATGTTCTTCAAAAATTCTGAACAATTCTACAAAACACTCTTTAGATAGATCATGTTCAAACACAATTATACAAACAAGATTGTTTACGGGAAGTACTCGAGCCAAATTATTACCTTCAATGATCTGAAACTTTGATTATATTCCTTAATTATAAAAATTGTCATTATAATGTTAATTATAATTCTAATAATATTAATTATATTTTCGCGTGAACATTGGAAATCATTAGCAACGTGATACGATTGACAGTTTACAGCTGAAACAAATATAATCCCTTGGAGATCAGGAATTTTGCAGGACAGTCGCACTCTCGTGGTCATAATTTTTACATTCGATACGTTTAGTAAAGAGCGATACTTTACGATAATTCACAAACAGATGGTTCGTGATTTTTCAGTGAACGAGATAATACTATGTTCCCCGTCCCCAGTGGATGAATCTACTATTGAAGATTCCACTATACAGGAATTCTTTATTTTAATCATACATATACGGTGTAATTAATGTTATCTGAAATTCACCGCATTTCTTGCGGATATCGGTATCATCCGACCATTTTCAGTTTCAGTCTCGTCATTCTGTTCACGCGAAAGCCAAGACCGGAGTGAAACTCTGGCTCGCTAATTTTAACTTAATTACATAACGTAAGAATTCTGCTCTCTCATTTCAAAAACACGAAACGTGAATAACCATCTCTCTCGCTCTCATACTTCTAATACTCTCGTCCGAGAGTATCCGAGACATTTGCAACGTGTTATTTTTTTTCTACTAACAGCCTGACAATTGACGGGCAGATGGCGCGTGCTCGCTGCCCCGAAAGTAGAATCATCCACTTCAGAAACAGACTCGCATCTGCTATTTTAACGGGGCTGAGACTCGCAAACTTACTTTTCTACCTCGTAGTTTCTATCTCTTCGGAACGACGTTATGGTCAATAACGACTATAGATCCGCTCTCAATGGTTGGCTGTTTGCTAGTGACACGCGACTATAGTCATCATCGGTTCTTACGTAACGTCGTCCCCTCGGTTAGGTTACAACGACTAGAAGTGACTATAATCGCTTCTATACGTGCATACACCAATTGCTCGTGCATAAACACGGCGGCGTCATAGTAAATGCCTTGAATTGTCTACCTTCAACTATGTATTTAGTAATTGTAATCGATTGTAATTGAAGACCATGTTCTTGCCAAGGGATTAATATTAATTTCCGCATCGACGGAATTGTGTATAAATCGTGTTTGTTTTAATCATAACGATTTGCACGTAGAATATTTCGATTTTCAACAGTTGTCCCCTATTCTCGTTACCTTCATTTTCATCAATATTGTTAACACTTTATCGATACCGGTAGATTATTAACACGAGAACTACCACACCAGTCGAAATGACTTACAATTTTATTTTAAAATTCATGCTACCGCAATGATGTAATGACTTTCGCAGCGATAACTAGAGAAATAATACAGTGAATTTTATTTTATTTTTATTTATTAGAAATCAGAATAATTCTGTCACTAATGGCTACTTATACCAATAGTCAGTCAAAATGACTTACAATTTTATTTTAAAATTCATGCTACCGCAGTGATATAATGACTTTCGCAGCGATAACTAGAGAAATAATACAGTGAATTTTATTATATTTTTATTTTTTATTTATTATATTTTTATTTATTTTATTTATTATATTTTATTTATATATAGAAATCAGAATAATTCTGTCATTAATGGCTACTTATACCAATAGTCAGTCAAAATGACTGGTATTGGTTAGTGTAAAAGGCTCCTACAATCTGTTTATCGAAGCCGAATTAATCAGTTTCATACAACTTCTCACACGTTTTTAGAACTCGTACTGCTGTCGTTCGATATGATGGTGATAATTATCAAAGAAATTGCGCATTTGCTTTGCTAATTGACGACCATATGCTTGAACGTATAATATCTTTCACGGAATTAGAAGCTTTTTATCCCGAGTTTTGGATAAAAAATTTGGAATTTTGTATGCACGGGGAGCTCTCTAGTTGCAAGCCTTTTTCCGAAAAAGTTTTTCGCTTCGTGACGCGAGCAAGCGGGCGCAGGAAATTTCCGCGCGATTAGTATTACTAATGGAGATTCGATGGACAGTGATGGCCAAGGGCAGCCATTGACTTTAATTCATTCAGTGTAACGCTTGTATTTTTCTGACATGACTTGCCAAGGCAAGAAACGGCGAGGCAGCTGCAGGCATCGTTATCATCGCCGACAAAAGGCGAGAAATAAAACGAACGCACGCGCGGTCGATCGCGGGAGAACTCGCGAGGAATCCAAAACAGGCTTTCGCGTCTCAAGGAAGAACAGGTGCGAACCCGGTGGACACGTGCAACCATAAAATTTTTACACCTCGAATGTCGGTGACCAATAATCAGACGAGGAACGTTTTACGTTTCTCTGTAATTTTTGGCAATTTGATTATCAATGAAAAGTTCGCCTCTTCTTTTCAAGAAGCTAGTTAAATCCGCATTTTTTCGCAGAGAAAATTTTTAAAAATCTTTTTTATATCTCCTTTAAAAATTACATTATACCTCTGTACTCTCGTCAAAGAGATAATTTTTTACCTGTGGGTATACTGTTCATAGATCAGAAATACGTACATATTATTGCACAAATGAAAAACATCTTCGGAATAATGAAACGTACATCGGGAATAATGCGTAAGTAAAAATATCGCGGAATAATGAGACTCGCGTTGGAAATAATGCACTGAAAAATACGCGAATGAAAATATCTGAGAATGATGAAAAACGAACGACGAAAGATTGCGAACTTTTCAACTTCGTTTTTATTTCCCACGTCTATGTTTCTTTTTTTTTTTCTTTTCTTCTTCTTCTTCTTTTTGCGCTCAATTTTAACGGAATTTATCTGGTAAATCATTACTTCGTATCGCGCGCGTAATATATCAACAGTTGGACACTTTTAAATTTACAAATTGCCTCAGCCCTTGAGATACATAAATAAAGGCCGCGGAGGAAGATGCGATAAGTATCCGCGATATTTTTCCAGAATTCGCGCAAACACCCGCGCAAGATTCCAGCTAACGAAACAAAAATGATGTACGAGGAAAACACCGCAACAAGAGTGACAAATTTATAGCACCGGCGTTTCCGGCGAGAATTTCCCGAGCGTGGATTATAGATGAATCGACCCATAAACATCGAGGACATCTTCATAACTGTACAATATCGAGCAATGACGTCTTTAAAAAGTTTCTCCCCCGTTTTTATCGTGGAAACGTGCAACGACAAATGGTGGAAGTCTCCACGTAGCGAGGGGAATGTTTCGCAGCAAACTTTTTCGCAATAGTATCCGCGATATTGCTCGAACTTTGAAATATTTTACAAATATTTTCTTCTACGATTTTCCTGATAATTTCGCAAGTATATTTCTCGCTGTAACAATAATTTCATAAATATACGTTAACTGTAATTCGTCGATTTCGTGGATTTCAATTTTTTTCTTTTTTTCAATTATTTAAAAGATATATTATATATTATGTAGGAATAAAGTAAAGGGAATATTTTTATTCCACGTTGTCAAATGAAGTTGGAAATTAAAGTTCATCGAAGTAAGAATTGAAATAAATAATCTGTATTGTTGCTATTTTCTCTACTCGCTGACAACTCACAACTCTCTGCCTTTACTCTAGGAAGTCTCGATTCTCTCTGCTGGCCTTTTTTACCATATCGTTCTTAATATTTTTGATTCCCAGGCCTAGTCTTCGCTCCAGACATGGCGGCTTCTAATCTTTATTTTCTGTATATATTTGAGAAAATCCTCGCCCCCTTCTAACGAGCATTGACACTTCAATAGACAAGTGGCTCGCGTTCCACCGATGCAGGCTGCTGCTGCTCCCCTTTCCAAGGTTGACTGGAAATTTCGGAAGAAACCGGAGAACAGGGGCTGCAAGAAGGAATCCCGGAGGTGAAGGAGGTTGGAAGGTTGGCCCGTTATTTTGGATTACGCGGTGGTCCGTAGGTCCTAATGAAGGCACGTGCTGGCCGGGCCAGCACAGCCTCCTTTGTCGACCGCGCGAGACACGTCGCCCCTTTGGACTACCTAGACACAGTTTAATTAAGCGAAACCAGAGCGTTACGCCGGCCGTGTGTATGTACACGTGTCGGTGAACACCCACGCGACCCGTGTACACTGGCCCTGGTCCCGTGTAGCCGGCAGTTCCACCACCGGCTGTGTTTCGCACCGTGGCGTCGCGACCCGCTCAACCGTACGTCTCGTCGCGAGTTTAAATACACACCCTCTTGAACGTTCAAGTCCGGTCTGCATTCCAGATTTTTCGAATCTCCCGCTCCCCTCCGCTGTCTCGCGTTCCCGATTCGCCCGAGTTTCTCGCTTCTCATGAAGGATGTATCCATCCTTCTCGTGATGGATCGTGATCGTTGGTTTCAGTTCTTTTGAAATGTCGAGACAACAATCGTGAGTATTATATACAAGTATTTTTCAATGGCTAGGCCAGAGATAATGAACAAATTGCATTTAATCTAATCAATGGCTGATTTCGCATGCTTCAAATTATGGAATATACATTGCCATGCGCGATTAATTTATTGGACAAAGGAGGACAGCGAAATATAGTGTTGCTCTGTTGTTCATTCGTTCGAACAAGCTTTAACGAAACGTTTTCCTAACTACGTAGAAACTTTAGCGTAACACCTGTGGCCTCTGCTGCACTTAAAGACGATTAAACAAGAATAAATAGATTATGTGTGTGTGTGTGTGTGTGTGTGAAAAGTTGGTATTTGGGTAATGGGATTTAAAAGCGAGGTGCGATGTAGCTTTCGTTAATGAGGTTTCGAGCTGCTAGGATTCTCCAGTCAGTTTCGACGTTTATTATCATTTCCTAGCCTCGGATAATTTGAATTTCCGAATCTCTCGTTAATTCTGCTATTAGTTTATGTTAGCGTATATTTGAATATTTTGCATTATCTGCTTATTGTTTCATAATCGGGAGCAAACGATTAATAAGTATTTTTAATATATCTTGTAATAATTCAAAGAGGACGAATAACTATATGGTGAATAATATCGTGAAACGCTTCCGTTGCACTTTCATCGCATAACGTAAATTAAGATATTCCATATTCGTAAGTAAAGCGTACATTCTCGCTCAAATATTCGAAGCTCCCTTTTTTTGGGGGGGCAGGAAAGTAAACTTACATTTTTCTAGGAAACGAAAGATTTCCAATTGTTCAATTCACAGAAAGTGGCGTTATTTCTTACTTAAATCGTAACGAGCTACAAATCTTCGATTCTGTAGATCTGTTTTCACGGTGGATCTCCAAATTTGATGCCGAACATCAGTCTTTCACCAATGAGCACATAAATTCCTGTCAATTCTAAATTTCACTTCGAACGCCAAGTCTGTTAAATACACCCAGTTCACACAAAACACAGAAATCCCTCTCAAAAGCAAAAAGCGAAAAAGTTCTCCGCATCACCGATCTCCCATCCCTGGCGTAGCCATTTTCGAAGCAGAGGCGATCGTTGCCGAAACATTTCAGGGTTGGATGTCGGCGGCGTTGACCGAGTGAACGCCGTTTAATTAAGATAAAACGAAATTCCTCGGCCGATTCGCGTAGCTGTTCGCGTGTACAAAGCCACGAGGAGGTGGAACCACGGTCTATTCGTGACCGGAACCGCGCGAAAGGGCCGCGCTTCTCGCTCACCCCCTCACCCCCTCCCTGCTTTGGCGAGCCCGTTTTACGAATGGGCAAGTTTAAGCGAGGCGTAAGTTCGTACAAGTTGGCCCGAGCGACTCGAGTATCCGTTCTAATAAATTGCTAAGCCGTTCCACCGTCGGCCAGCCACTCTCCGAAACGTCCAATTAATCAGGGGATGTTAATTTCGGCTGGCACGGGCGCCGGCTCGCAAGGGACGGGGCGAGAGGCCCGACTGGGATTTTAAGCGAGCCCCGATTAATCGTCGCCCTTTGATCGCTAATAATTATCATGGCCGGCACTCGTTGCTAACCAGGTTATTAATCGACTTTTGCACTTCGGCGATCGTCGTTGACGCGGATCCGACACGTTCATTTTCATCTGAGGGGAAGAGGCACACACA
>CAJDYZ010002927.1:4229-18809 GCA_903986555.1 Heterotrigona itama
ACAACAATTGGAGAAGTTTCAACAGAAGACAAAATAAGGGGATTGATAGAAGATTTATTGGACAAGTTACCAGAAGAATTTAATATGCAAGATCTTTACAGCAAGGTATTCATCCTAATTTTATAAATAAGTAGGAATTAATGAACCCAGAAAATAGAGAAATTTTAAAATTTTATTCAGAACTGGGTAAAATATTATTTTAAATGATAAATGATAATTAATAATAAAATTGAGATTAAATAGATCTATTATTATAAGTTATAACGCGCATAACTTTAAGAATAAGCTTATTCTTAAAGCTGAAACATTTAGGTTTCATTTCAAATTCGTACCGCGTAAAATGAAATCGTATAAAAAAGTTAATCATAAGGAAAATGAAAAAAATTAATATTTTTATATATATATATATGTAAGAAATATAAGATTTATATATATATATATATAAGATATATAAGAAATCAAAATTTTATTCATTCTCCTTCTATAATATATTATAAAATATATTATAGTATAATATAGTTCGGTTTTCTTTTACTGGAATAACATCACTATTGCTCGAAAGTCGTCTTCTTTGTAATACTATTTCGTGCCAATTGCGATAACATTACTTTTATATTTTCTTTTAGTAATTCGTCGTAGCAAATCATATAATTTCAAATTACTTTAAAATTGTGCCGATTATTCAACATTAGGATCATTTACAATGAAGTAATGTTGTAACTTATCAGCTAACTGTAGTCTTTCTTCAATTAAACTTGAAGTGAATTTGAGGTCAATTAAACTTAAAATAGAAAATCGTCATTAATATTATTTAATTAATTTTTAATTGTAATTTTTAATGTTAATTTCAATTGTAAAAGAAACAGTACAGTTATGAATAGAACATGTAAAAAATATCGTACCGTGTAAGATATATTTAAAAGTTTTTAAAATAATAGTATTTGAAAACAGTATTATTTATCTTGAAATATTTTATTTATTTTAATTTATTTTACTTGTTTCAAATATTACTGGAAATAATGATATACATTCAATATCTTTTAATGCTTATATACGTATTATTAATAAATTAATGTATTAACACTGTGATTAATATGTATGTACGTTTATGAACAAACGAAAATAAGTACTTATTGTGTTAGAATAGAAAGTGAATCTAATTCATATATTCATATCATGTGTAACACAGATACCTGTGTAATATAATCATCTAAATTAGAATATGTTGATAAATTGTAAATCAATGTAAAAAAAAACATCTTGAGATTAAGATGAAAAAGTTTGATAGCGTAATGAGTATTCAATATCTTACAAACTTTTTGATTGCTTTTCTTCGAACACTATCATTGACATAAAATTTAAAAAAAAAAACCAGCAATTATAAATATATTTCTATTATTCTTTTTCATAGCTTACAGTATTACATATTTCGAATGTTGTAATAAATTATAATAAATTTAATAATTAAATAATAATTAAATAATAATAAATCATAATAAATTTATTATATTTAGTTAATTTTTATTGCATTATATTATATTTGATGTTAATATTTTAATTGCTAATAATTTATTAACAAGCAATATTTAATATAAAAAATATGTAGACCAAAAGTTGAAATTGCACACATATAGAAAATCGAATCCCTCATATTGTAAGAAAATAATATTTAATAGGATTTTTTTCAATATTTTAGGTGGAAGATCGTACACCATTTGTGACAGTTGCTTTACAAGAATGCGAACGAATGAATCTATTGTGTGAAGAACTTCGAAGATCTCTACAAGAATTGGAATTAGGCTTGAGAGTAATAACAAATTTTAATATATTTTTACATTTTTTGCTGTACATTTTTATACGTACATATACACGTGGTATGTAATTGTCATGATTTTTCAAGCATTTCTAATAATTTAATGCGAAAAAAAAATTGTTTTTGGACGCGAAAGTCCATCAGTTTTCAATCAGTTAAAATATGCTATACATATGCTATATTTAAAATAGCTAAAATACATTTTTTTCGACAAAAGACTTCAACTTTTTTTAAACGACATTTTTTATTGCTTAATGTTGTAATTGATATCAATTTTGAAATGCGAAACCAAAAAAAACATTCTTATAAATTATTTTATTTGAATTAAATAGTACATTTTGAAATGACCAACAAAAAGATATAAATATAAATACACGTATAAAAATGAACTATATTAGACGTATATTAAATATATGTTTAAAATATTGCATATTTTATGCAGTGTCGTGATATATTCAATCATCTATTCACAATAACTGATCATTTTTTGATAAACATAATTCCAATTAACAAAATTTGCATTAGTTACTATTGTATGTAATGCTTGTGATGAACTTTTTTGTATACTAAACATTTTTTATGTTCTGTGAATTCATTGCAATTACAATGGAGACAAATGATTAAAAACGTTCTGACAAATGTATATCAGAACAACCAAATAAATTAATTTTTATTTTCCAATTTTTTAATTTCAGATACTAATTTTAAAAAATAAAGATCGTCAATATCATTCATATAAGTTAAATGATAAAGTTAAAAAGAGTAAATTAATTGATAATTAATTAATTGCTTTCTTAAAAGGGAGAGTTAACTATCAATGCTGAGATGGAAGAGCTAGAAAATTGTATACTGATGGATATTGTTCCAATATCTTGGACGAAACGAGCTTATCCTTCAGAATTAGGATTAAACAGTTGGTTTGCGGATATGTTGAATCGCATAACTGAATTATCTAATTGGACTTCCGATTTCAATGTAAAGTTTTATTTATCATATAAAATAATGTCCTGTTAACATTGAAATGTTTAGATCTATGAAATCTACATAAATGAATTGCAAATTTTAAGACCTGTTCAATTCAAGTTATATAAATACAAGAAATTTTAACCATTTGTATTCTTTCTCGATAAAAAAGACTGTAAAAGATTGCTCAATTAAAATAACTTTAAATACTTTAATTAATTAATTCATAAAGAAATTAAATAAAAAAGTCAATCAGTTAAATCATGAATTGAATTAATTTTATAATAATTAATCTAAGAAGGAATTGCTAACTTAAATTTAAAAATTAATCTAAGAAGGAATTACTAAAACATAAAATATAATTGTTTTCTATCATATTTATGTTTATGTTTATATTACTCAATAAAATGTTTTTCTTGCAAAATTTCTTATAAATTCATATTAATTGGAACACCTGACCAATTTATTACAATACTTTTCATTAAAAAGAAATAGAAATCCATTCTCAACTTTTTCAGGTATTCGTATTTAATATAAATTTGTTTTATCAATTACAGTTTGGAAAATGAATTGTATTTACAAAGTAACAAAAATGACAGAGTCAATATTTAGGTCTTTTCCAGACGATATTAACAGGTCATTACTATTTACATGTACACATCAAACACATACTTTGTTTTATTTATCAATTAATATTAAACTCTAAAAAAATCCGTCAATATTATGGCAATTAAACTATTTTAATAAAAATTTATATAGTTACCACCATCAGTGTGGCTAGGTGGTTTTTTCAATCCTCAATCATTTCTAACTGCAATTATGCAGCAAACTGCACGCAAAAATGAATGGCCACTGGACAAAATGTGTTTATATTGCGAAGTATTGAGAAAATACAAAGAAGAAATCACGTAATTATTAAAAATGTTATTCTATCTTTTCTTTCCAATATACTTTTATTTATATTTTTCTTTTTTTCATATTCCATTTTAAATATTGAATATATAAACATATAATATATATGTATACATTTTTAAATACTTTTAATATTTTATTTCAAGTATTATTATTCGAGAAACCATCATTGACGAAATTCTTTAGCATTCAAATACTTTTTTAAAATTTTTTTATATTGTAAACAAATATTGTTCGAAATCTATAAGATTTATAAGAATCTATTAGATCTATAAGAATCTAATAGATTTTTTATTATAACTTTACAGATCAGCGCCAAGAGAAGGCGCATATATAAACGGATTATATATGGAAGGTGCACGATGGGATATGCAAGCAGGATGTATTATGGACTCTCGATTTAAAGAATTGTTTCCATTATTACCAGTAATATATATTAGAGCGATTACACAGGACAAACAAGATTTAAAGAATATGTATGAATGTCCTGTATATAAAACACGATCACGAGGTCCTACTTACGTATGGACGTTCAATTTGAGAACTAAGGAAAAGGCTAGTAAGTGGATTCTTGGTGGAGTGGCAATTTTATTACAAATCTAATATTTAATGTATTAAATTATGAATTAAATTAAATAAAGGATTAAATATTATGCTATATTATAATGTTATATTATATTATATAATATATTATAGTATATCGTAGATGATGTTTTTTTTTATATAATATAATATTATTATTCACATTTATATAATATAAATATAATTACACATTATAATATAAATATAATATATGTTATATTATATAAATGTGAATAATAATATTATGTTATATAAAAAAAAATATCATCTACAAATGATATTTATTTATTTCATATTTAATTTCTTTAAATCATAAAAATTCATGTATCCAATTTATATAATTATGAATATGAAAATATATTTTTAAATATTATAAAGAAAAAATTATTACAAAATTATTACAAAAAACGCAATTTATTTATAATACTACTTTATTTATAATACTACATATAATACTAGAAATATTTTGTACATATTAAAATTTTTTATTAGCAATTCTTATCTTCTCTTGAATCCATATTTTTTCCTTTCGTAAAATAGATCAGTTTTGGAACTTCCAAGATTTACAATCTTTGGACAACCATCTCTCTGCAATGAACCAAATTTTAAATCTTAATTTGATATTGTATTTTATATTGTATTATACATAAAACTATACTAAGTTATAATTATATAAAAAATTTTGGATAATATTCTGCAATAGGCCTTTCACTTTCATTTTTAAATATTGTAAATAAAGTTATATATGTATTAAAATAAAATTATATATGTTTTAAAATGTGAGGAACATACCTATGATTAATTTTAAAGAATTATTTAAAAAGGAAGAAATACATTGTTGGTATTCAAAATAATCATTATTTGCAATACCATGTAACAAAGATTTTCAAGATAAAAAAAATATTTATATATATTTAATTAAAATCGTTTTCATTAGGTTATAAAATATTTTCCAGACCATAGCTAGTATAATCCAAACTATAAATCAAACTAATATAATCATTTTCAAATTTTCTTCATTTTCTGTTAATATTGTTTCCATTACAAAAAAAAGCAAATATATTACATAAAAAATTTGCAAATAAATACATTAACCAAAAGATCAATAATTTATTATGATATTCATGAAATGAAATCTAAATGAAAGATATAATGATAAAAATATGTTGAACGAATCCTTGAAGTAGCTTGAGAATTTAGTAATATGATTGATTGAACAAAATTAAATGTTACATTAACTGATGCCTAATTAAGATTGAGAAACATTCATTTAATAATCTTCAATTAATCAATTAATCTTTAAATTTTTTGATCTTATTTTCCTATAAAACTTTTACTTCTCAACATTTTTTTTACAAGGAATTTATGAATAATCAAATATTCTAAATCTGCTTCAAAACATAACATAAAATAGAAAGTAATAAAAATGACACAGTCATCAGTTTAATCACATTCTACATATTACAACAAATGTTAAATTATTTTTTAAATAACTTACATCTTTCTCCTGAATCGTGCATTCCTTGCAATAGTAAGCATCAGATACACCAGGTCCACCACAGATAACACATCGACCCTGGTAAGATCCGTAATTGCATTCATCACAAATTCTAACCAGAGTACAAGGCCTTACATAGGAATCACAAATTACACATTTACCATCACATTTTTCACATAATCTCCCTATTGCTGAAAATAAAAAATTTTATTTACTCCATACAAAATCTTATTTTCTTCATTCAATAATGCACTTTCTTATATTATATATATATATATATAATTTTATATGTAACTTTTACATTATATGTTTATCTGTTTTATATTATACGTTTAATGATTATTATATATAATCTTTCTATATTTATATATTATATTCTATATTATATATAATCTTTCTATATTTCAGTTACATTTCATATACAACAATGTTATAAGTATGTTTATAATTTTATGTTCATTATATAAATTATTACATAAATTGAATTAATTTTATATAAACTAAAATTAAAATATATAAATACATATATATTTTTAAAAATTATTGTTGTATAATTGTTCTATAATTACCAATGAACATTCAAATAACAAATCTAATTATTTATTAAGGAAGCACACTATTTGTTTATGTAATATTACTACACATACCGGGACAAAAAATAGCACATTCTAAAAATTATTAAATTTCTATTTATTAAACAAATGATACAAAATTTTTCTTATAGACATTCTTCTGTAATACTTTTATCAATATGTATAAATGATATAAATTAATGCAATACATTTTGTATTAAAAAAGAAATAAAAATATGGCAATATTTAGTAGATCAAAATGATAGTACATTTCATAGAAAACAATGAACAGAAACAAAAGAAACGAGTTTGACAATTGTCAAAATTTAGTAGAACCCCTTTGAATTTAATAACGGCAGCCATTCTTTGAGACAAAGATTTATATGAAGATTTATATTTCTTGATGATTTTCTGTTTTAATTCTTTTCATTTCTTCACAACTTGCAATTAATGATAACTTGCAATTAGTTGTTGTTTCTTTCGTAAATCATAATAGTAATGGAAGCTATCAGGTCTGTCTGAATTTCTTTTCATTGCTAATGACTTTTTTGCTATTTCTTATTTATATAAACATGTTTCTTTGTAAATTGCAAATGACACAACTTATGCTTTTGTTTTAACCAAGGTTTTCGTTGTATTTTTCATTCTTTCAGATGTTCACAACTCTTTAAAAGACATTGAACATTCCAAACATTTATTGTAAATCCAGCTTTTCCTGTAATTTGTCTCGCAGTCAAGCTTGAATTTGACGTCACACGTATAATAGCACGTTTATCCTGAGTTGTTAGACACTGCAGTCGTCCACAACTTTTTCTTTTTCCATGATTATTGGAATCCTTTATTGAATTCATTATCATTTTACTTCAACTTTGGTTATTTTTTATCACAGAATAATGTTCCTTGCTTACATTCAATATTGTCTGTATTTTAGCTGGATTTAAATTCCAAAAATGGTCGCATTTTCCTGTGACCCATTGTTGCAAATTTATTTATTTATTATGTTAATATGCACTTAACTGACTGTATTTTACACAAATGTTACGCTTTCAAAAACTTCTGTACGACTGAGGAACGTAAATATTCGACTTGTGTCATATACGTGTTTTTTTTGTTACGACTGCACAATACTTACATTTTCGTTTGTATCTCTTTGAGAAATTATACTTAGTCATACATTCAGCATACTACACATACATCCACGCCCACGAATACTGAAGTAATAATCTACGCATTCTATCTACTTCATGATATATAATATAAGAAAATATAGAGTGTGTTATCTTTTTGTCTCGGGGTTTATATACTGTACATGACAATATATTTGAATTAAAAACAAAATTTAAAATAATTAAACCTTTACTAAAACAAATAATAGTAAAATAATTCTACTTTTTCGAGCATGAATTTCACAAAAAATTGATATTCTTCAAACAGATAATAAATTAATTAATATACATGATTCTAACCTAAAATTCTAAATTGTAACTTAACCTAATATAAATCTTACCAACTCCTGGTTGTTTTCTGCAAAAAATTAAATCAGGATGATGTTTTGCCATATCACAGAATTAGCGGAATATTTTAATACGAATATTTTATACAGAATACAAATTGTATAAATATTTTTAGAACAGTCTTAACTGTGTTTACGTCTTAGCTTTGTTTATGTTTCCTTTCAAATCAACGGTTTCAATAATTCAGCATGTGTGAATAATAATTAAAATAGACGAACATTAAACCAAAAATTAGATATTTTCAACTCTGTATTTTTATTTTATTTGTATTAAAATAATACAATATCACTGCACTTATTTTAGCAATTATTTTTAGGATTATTTCACATAGATTAGTAGTTGGTACCCATGGAATGCTATCACTTTGTTAGATAAAGGCCGCGAAAAATTGAAATCAATTAAAAAAATAACCATTATTTATATTATATATGTTATTATATTATAACTTGCTCGAAATATTAATATTCTAAAATACAAAAAATCAATTCTTCTTGAATTCGGAATCTTCCGTAGTTCAATCTTAAAATCATCATCAATTAAGAATTTTCACATTGTTATTACTCTTAGTGCAATTTATAATATTTTTATTCTTAAAATTTGAAATATATATATTAAGTCTCCTTTTCAGAAATGGATCTTTAAAAATCATGTGTAATTCAACCGAAACTTTTAATTTATTACAATCTATAACAATTAAATTCAAAGTTTTCTATTGTAGTATTCTTATTATTTGCATATTTTATTTGCATTTCTTCTTAAAATGTTGCATAGATCTATTTTTCATGTACTTGTACTACAGATGATTTTGAATTTTTCTCTTAATATACGCGTCGACATTACACATAAAGCCAAGTTCATACGCTAGCATGACAATATTAATGCATAAAATTTCATGTGAGTAGAGAAATAATTTTTAGAAGTATATTACAATATTATTTTACAATATTTACTCTACTTATTTATTTCTTTTCCTTTCTAGCTTATTTAATATACATATATAAATTTAGTATACATATACAAAAAATATGTAAAATATCCATTAATAAAGTTTTTAGTAGATTTGTTCAAATAAAAAATTTATTTGTAAATAAAGTATACATTCATACACTTTATTGTTTAGTTACAGTTACAAATATACTATGTATTTAGTTTTGTAATAATTTGAATATGAAACGCTATGGAGATATAAAAGACTGATTTTTTGACTAAAAAGAAAATTTAAAAGAAAACAGATCTCGAACTAATATATTTATAATTTATAATATAATATATTTATAATATATAGAATAAATATTTAGAAATAATTAAGAATTAATAATTATCACGTTATTTTAATGAGTTTATTTTATTATTATTAATAGAAAAATGATTCCTAATGATTCCTAATTTAAATTTTGATTGTAAATTGACATGCGAGATTCGAAGAAGAACTTGCGAATATTTCAAACTTCAAATGTAAACATCATCATTTGCTTAAATACACAGCAGTAAATATGTCCGAACATTCGATATATGATATGGCTTATCGTGGTAAAACTACAGATGTTAAAAATTTACTAAGTGAAAATGAAAAATTAAAAACAGCCAAAGATGGTGTAAGTGTATAATTATTTATATAATATATTTTTTAAGGTTATGTTATTAGTCAAATTTATTTCCTCAGAATGGTCGAATGTTATTACATTGGGCAGCACTTGGAGGACACGATGATTTAGTAAGATTTTTATTATCTCTTGATGTACCAGTAGATCCTACTGACGACGTAAGTAAAACATTAATAAATAGTTTATCATATATTTTTATGGTAAATTATAAAATATGTTTTTTAATGTTATGTTATTAGTTACTAGTTCTATTCAGTATTACCAACATTTCTTTTAAATACTTATTATTTCTAACTATACCTCAATATTTATAAAGCAATTTTTCTATTCGTGTAAAGATTTTACAAAATTGGAGGGTTTGCAGCAAGGAAGCAGCTACACATTTTTTGTTATATATTCTATTTCATTAAAAAAACATGATCTTTTGGTTGGTATAAAAGAAGTTTATCAATACGAATGTTATTTGACTATAAATTTATAGCAACTTTGAAACAGTATCTTTTAATTACTTTTTATTAAAGTGAAGCTATCCACTATCCAAAAGTGGAGCTATTTCTTGTTTGCAGCAACACTTCAATTAGTATGTGAAAGAAGATTATAAAATTATTTAATTCTATCATGAGAAAATTTAAGTGAATTAGAATATTTTATTTTGAATTTTATTATTATATGTTACCTTTGAATATGTTATTTTGGTATATATACAATAAAATCAGTGTTGTTATTCATTATATAAAATACATAAATAATATAACGATTTAAAAAAATATATTTTTTCATATGAAAAAAAAGAAAATTTTAATTATTTTAAATTAATTTTTATAAACGTTATTTATTAATTTTTATAAACAACAAAATTATTTATTTAATTTTTATGAATAAACAGAGTTTGTATTTCCATTTTGCATTTATAATTATCTTTATTTTCTTTAATTTTAAAGAAATTTGAAACACTGTAATTTGTAATTTATGATACATTAGATTATTTGAGGCTTCAACGAGAAAGCAATTCAGATCGTGATTCTCCTATGATACATGGTATTTCGGATTCTAAAAATCAAAAACTAACAAAAATTAACAAATATATTATTATATATCATACATCATTTTAAAACTTAGTATTTATTTACATAGTAATTCTTTGATGATTTGAATCATTAAATCCATTTATAAAGTCGAAATCTTGTTTTTTAAGTGGAATTATGAATGGTAGAGCAAACTTATGAAAAAGTGAAATAAAAAATGTTGTTTCTTTTCTCTATCGAATTGTGTATGTTCTAAAGTAAACTTTTATTTACTAAACTTTCGATAATCTAATAAAATTACGGTGAATAAACGATATTATTTTTTTATGTTATTTGTAAGATTTCTTGCACTTCTGATATTAGATACAAGAAATATATATTTTAAATTTATTAATTATTTGGGCATTTCTTAAAATTATTATGCGAATTAAGATTAATTTTTTAAAATTTGAAACTTTTTAAAAAATGGTATCCTATATGAAAGAATGAAAGAATTTTATTTTATATTTTCAGTTCATTTTAGTTGCATCAATTGTAACTTTTCAATTTTATTAAATATTATAAAAAATATTTAAAAAAGAAAGATCAAACAAATTTATATTTTATACTACAAATTAACTTGAGTTATTATTAATTTTATATTAATATTTCTTTTTATTATTATATTTATTAAATAAACATATATTAATTAAATTAGTTAAATATTTTAATTTTGATGTTTAGACGGATATGACACCATTAATTTTAGCAGCGTCAGCTGGTCGTGAAAAAGTTATTAATACTTTACTAACTGAAGGTGCAAATGTTAATGCCAAAACACAAGAGGGTCATTCAGCATTGCAATACGCTGCATCAAAAAATTGGAAATCCATTTGTGCTGCATTACTTGAAAAAGATGCCAATGTTAATGTTACTGACAATCGTGGTGCTACGCCACTGCATAGAGCCGCATCTAAAGGCAATATTGCTATTGTGAAGCTCCTCATAGAATATGGACGAAATTTAGATATTGGTAGACATTTAAACTTAAATCCTTTAATCTATAATTATTCTATGTAATTTTCTATTTCAATTTTCTAATAAACTTCAATTAAATAAGTATTCAATTAATAAACAAATAAGTATTTCTACCTAAAAGCCAAAATCAATATTTCAATTTATTAACAATTACGCTAGTTTAAGATTATTATACTAGTTTCTTCTTCAAATAATTAATTAAAGTTAATTTAAATTTTGACTTCCTATTATTTTTAAGTAATTTAGCTAAATTTATTTTTTGAGTCTTGAATAATAATTTATATAAGTTATAAATATTAATTTTAATATGATAATGTGTGTATTTTATCTAAAAAAAAACTTCTTTTCAGACAGTAAAGATGCTGATGGTAACAGTGCATTACACTTGGCATGTGAGGAAAATCGTGTTGATGAAGCTAAGCTATTAGTAGAAAATGGTGCTAGTACAACATTAATGAATAAACAAAAAAAAAGTCCTCTCGATTTAGCAAGTCCAGGATTGATACGACAACTGAAAGAAATAGAGAAAAATTGATCTTAAATAGTAAAAGAAAGTATAAATGTTATTGGTTCAGTGATGTTCAATCTGTTTCTTTGGTGTCAATACAAATTTGAATTTTAGCAATAAAAAAGTTCATTAAACTCATAAATATAATATTTTTATTATATGAGTAATTTTGTCATATTAAAATTAAAAATAATAACAAAATTTTTAATCGATGAGATATGATTATAATTAATGTTTCAATGAATTTTCATGTATTTTTTAAATTAAAAATATGTGAAGGAAGAAAGAAAAACAGAATATTTTATACCTTATATAATTAGCATCTTGATGTACATTAATATTTATAGTTGTAATAGATAAAATGAATAAAAATAACATTAATATCTTTTCTACTCTGAAAATACAATATTTTTATATGTTATATGAAAATTCTATCGAGGAAAATCAAATAATGTATAAAATAATGTTTAAAATTATAACATATAACTAAAAACGTAAAATGTTAAAAAGTTTTACAACATTGCTATAACTAGTCTTCATATAAAGTTTAATGAAATCATTTAATTTAGCACCATTTAAACTATTCCATCTTTTATCCTCACAGTATGAATAGTTTAAAATGTTTCTTCAAACAAAAGGAGAGAAACATGGTGAATATTGTACAAATTAAAATGTTATGTCATTTATATTTAATATGAAATTATAGAAATATTCATTTTAGTAAAAATATATATACATACTAAACAAGACAAACACTTCATAATTATATTAATAGTATTAATATATTATATATTAATATATATTAATTAAAATCATTTATTACTATAAAATTTTAAAATTATGTGCACATAGTTTAAAAAACAAAATTTTATTGTTTTTAAAAATCTATATGAGTAAAAATTTCTCCTTATATGTATATTACTAAAAAAAAATATATGAATAATAATAACATAAATAACATAATTAAATATTTAATTTTTTTGTATTAATAAATGAAATTCTATTCATTTTTTTAAATGCTAGAAGTGATCCTAATAAAAATACATAATTATAAAGGAATAATATATCAATCATTAATTACAGTTAATTGAAAATCACTGATCATAACAGTTTCGTTATTATTCTCAATTTTTAGCATTTATTATGCCTTCCTTTTAACATACTTAGATGTATTATTAATATTTGATTTATATTTATATAAAAGGTATCAAAAAAGTTCATCATTTTGCTGGTCAAATCCTATTTACTTATTGACCTCTCTTTCTTACTCTTCCAGTTAATTTATTTTTTCCATATTTATCTATTCCAACCCCATCAGAATTCATATTTTTATATAGAAATAACGCTTAAAATTTCAGAATTAGTTGCTTAAATAAAACGCACCACAGTTGAGAATTATTTTCTGCGCTTATTTACACAAATTCACAGCGATTCGCAGATAACATTAGATGGTCTAGATTTCTTTTTCCGTCAGAGAAATTTTGGATGGTTTATAAAAAATATATTATTAAAGTTTTTAGCTTTTAGCTTATTTTTATATATAAATTTTTCTATATTATTTATTTTAAATAAATAATTTGTTAGAAACAAATGATTAATGTAAAAAGTATATACATTATTGTAATTTTTTCTAATTCTATATTAAATTTACACTCAATTTTTTGAGAACATATACGATAATAGATATTTATCTTCTGAAACATTAATTCTTTTTAAAATTTTGAATGAATTACTTGAAAATCTTTAATAATTGTATCAAAAAAGGATGATATTTTATATATATATATATATAAAATAAAAAAATTTTTAATATGCATCGTAAATTCTTTTCATTAATTAAAAGAGGAAATGAAGGAAAAATAAAAAAATTTTTATTATGGCTATATTGAAGATATTTTAGTATAATTGTTATGTTGATTGAATTCCTTTTACATTATTTATTTATTATTATCTACTCATTATTTATAATAAAAATAATATAGTACGATTTTGCACAGTTAAAGATGTATATTTTTTACAATCATCCAAATTTCCATCAAAAAGAAATACATTTGATGAAAAGGTTGATGTTTCGGCGTTCGGTGTTCAAGCTTTCTATGTTTTATAAAAGATCCTGAGGCTCAGAGTTTTCATCTATGTTTCCAGACCTAAAAGAAGTACAAATACGTGTAATCTCTTACGTCTCACTTTCGCTCTCTACTCGCGCATCGTCGACATTTATATTTAATAGACACAATTGAATACAGTGATTTATTTTATGTACGAAATTATAATTTATTTATTATTATATAAATTCGTCGAAAATCTGTGTAAAGTTCATTAATCAAAAGATTTTCAAATTTAATGATCATTGTTACGTGGAGGAAATAATCCACGATGGTGTGAAATGGCAGTTCAATTGAAAAGCCTGTCTAAAAAATCACTAGAAAGCTGTTTAATGTAAAAAACAGGCCAGGTTTGTTCAGATACAATCATTTTACCATATCAAAAAATAGAAATAATAGAAATAACTCTAGCATGTACATATACATATACATATACATATATATATATATATATATATATATATATA
>CAJDYZ010002927.1:19768-30594 GCA_903986555.1 Heterotrigona itama
TTTAAACTCATGCACATTATAAAAACAATAATTTGAAAGCATACATAGATTTTTCGATGCATTTAAAATTGAATACTACGAAACGAAACAATTCTCGATCTATGATCGGCCCTAAGTACCAATTGATAAATCTCGATCATCGATATCTAGTTCGTTCCGACAGACAAGTTGAAATCAAAAAAATTGACTGTACAATGATTACTTCAAAGAAAATCAAGTAGAGTAGTTATTAACAAATTCGAACAAAATATAAAGAATAAAATTTTTTTTTAAGAAATAATACTATTTTTTTCTTCACTTCGAAATTCAATATCTGAATTTTTTTTTCTTTAAAAAAATATTCAGATATAAAAAGTAAGTTTTTGTTTCTCTTAAATGTTATTTAGCTTTTGATCGTTCAATTAACTTTGATTTTTTATTAGAATCGTTTTGAAACTTCTGTAAAATATAGAATAAATTTTTCTTCAGAAGTTTATCTGTCTAGATTTATTCTTATTTGCTTGATTTGATGCTGATAGTATGTTTTTCTAAAAATAATTTTTTTCAACATCTTGATCAACAAAAAGTAAATTTTAGCCTTTTGAAAATTCTATTAATCTTATATCTTTCGGAACGATGCCTAGAATCGTCCATCATTGGCTCCATTATTAAAAATAATTACAAATAACATATTACGATATTTTTCGCGATAAAAATAAAAACTGCGGCAATATAATAATAATTAATATAATAATAACTATAATATAATTATAATAGATATTAATGCTGCCTAAATGCGGTGTTAATTCGTTATCGATTATGCAGCCCCAATAATATATTTCTAGTCTCAATCTTACCCGACGAAATGGTAGCGTATTCCACAAAAAATGACGAAAATCTTCAAGTAATAAAACATAATTGAAAGAATGTCAATTATAAATGTGTATGCAAAGCATGTAAAGTATGGCATTTAAATACTATTAATACGTCATAGCATTAATACATTCCATATTATTCCATATATTAATATATTCTGTAGTTTATACTTTGGACACTAAACTTATTAAAAACAAAAGAGTTCTATATTCACTTGTACAACCTTCTTTTACCATTTATTTATTAATGTTAAAGAATGTTAATTAGCTTATCATAAATAAGTATGAAAGACTTGCTTTAAGTCTTCAGAAAAAAGTCGCCATTTTTTATGGAGTCCCGGAAGAAACAGAGATAAAATACTAGTTGGTACGGCCCTGTCGAGTTTTTTATGTACAGAAGAAAGCCGTCGCCCTCATCTAATGGCATCGTTGGGTGCATTGGAATCGATTTCTGAACTCATACACAAATGAGTTCTCCGATTCGAACACAATTTTGATCGAAACGGATCTTGCATACACTTGGACCTGGGTATTTTTATGGATTTCCTGCATTGTGAGGGTTCAATAAGTGCTGTGTTTTCTTGTTCAGTTGACAGTTTCCTCACCATCAATACTTTCGTCCTGTGTCGTCGAATCGTCACCGGATCCACCGGTTTGGACAGAGCCGCGTTTCAGACGCGTCGAACTAAGGCTTATTGGAGGACCACCTCGTCTGCAAATATTTTTAGCAGTTTTAATCAAATATCTTACTGTTAGATGTTGAATAGGGAAAGGTGATGAAAGTTTCACAATAATAAATAAAATAATTTCTAAATTGCCAAAATTGAATGTTGTTCTTATCTACAAATGATTCTCATACCCTTTTCTCAAGTAATGAATTATTCGTATAATCAAAATAGTAACAAATTATGCGACAAACATTTTAAAATCAATTAAAATATTTTAAGATATTTTTAAAAGTATATAAGGAAAAACGAATAAATAAGTAGAGTTAAAATGTAAACAAAAGTTAGTAAAAATGTAAACAAAAATGTATATCTTGGTGTTTTAAAGAATGACATGTATAATAAAATTAATGATAGAAAATTTATGATAGAAAATAAGTTTTGAGACATGTTAATGGGATTAATACATCGAGAAGAAGAATACGTTATAAAATAATATGCAATTAATAAAATAAATGAAAATTAATAATATATGTACAATACTATATATATATATTCTATATATAGTCTCTCTCTATATATATATATACTCTATATATAGTATTATATAAGAATAATATAAGAAAACATAATGCTAAATATAATCTATATTTTATATGTAACAAAGCATTTTGTTGTTTTAAAATATATCTAAACTATATGCATACATAAAAATGATATAATTCAGAATATTAATTTATAGACTAACCACGACTCGAAGAATGCTTGAGACTTGAAGAATTTCCGTTTTTTTCATGTGGGGTATGAACTATTCTTTTTCCCTCGATGCCTAAATATTTTAATATGTATAGTCATTTCTTATTTTCATACTACTTTCCAATAATGTAAATCGAAAGCAAAGAATTAAAATTTTTTACTCGGTATATTAATTGATATATTTATCTTCTTTATGATAAATAAGTTATGCAAGAAAGCTTTTCACAAGAGCAGAAAATTTATTGTTATTTATGAAAGTATTAAATGCTCTTTTGCATAATTCATGTATATTTCTATTTATTAATTCATATATATTCATATATGTTTATTTTATATATTATATATTTGACTTCACGTTTGTAGCTAATAGTAAACAGTTTGAAATATAAAAGGAATAAAGCAAAAGAAATTTAAAAAATGAACGATTGAAATATATTTATTTAAAACAACGAAAACTTACCGTAATTTATTTTTAAGATTTGCAACCTCCCTGGTTAATTCTTCTTGAGATTCAAGCATATCATCCATTTCTCTCTGCGCTTTCCTTTTCATTGCCTTATGCCTGCTAATTTCTTCTTCAGCTTCATCAAGTTGTCTCTTTAAAGCTTTCATTCTAGCATTTACTTTTTCTGCTTGTTCCTTATATTGATCTGAGTTTCTTCTTTCGTCTTCCAACTGTAAACTCAATTCCTTTAGTTTTTTCTCCAATTTTCTATTAATCTTTTGCTGTGCAAATCTTTCTTTTGCTTCAGTTTCTAATTGCTCATCAAGATTATTAATCTTTGACTCTAATTGTTGAATAGTAGCTTTGGTTTTTGCTCTTTGAGCAGTTTCTAATTCTGTAAGTTTCGCTTTCAGTTCTTTATTTTGCCTTTCTAACAACAATTTGTGCGATTCCAATTTCTGTGTAGTTGATCTTTCAGCTGTTAAATCGTTTGTTAGTTGCTCGATACTTATTTGAGCTTTCCTAGCTTTATCTGTTAGTAATTCGGCATATGATTGTTCTTCTTCTAATTCTTCTTCCAATGTTGCTATTCTAGCTTCTAGTCTACGTTTTTCATCCAACATCAATGTACCTTTGTTAGCATTGTTATTGAGTTCTTCCTGTAATTCATCTCTTTCATTCTCAGCTGCTCTTCTAGCTCGTTCGCTGCTGGCATGATCTTCAGTTAATTGCATTAAGTCTGCTTCTAAACTCTTGACCTTTCTCTCAGTTTCTTTAGCACTTGCTGCAAGTTCATCTCTAGCAGCTCTAGCTTCTTCAGTTTCCCTAGTAGAATCCTTTATCTGAGTTTGAAGTTTCTTTAACTGTTTCAATGCATCTTCTTTTACTTTATTGTGCATTTCCAATTGCTGTTCAATATCTTTATAGTCTGCTTCCATCTTTTTACGTTGTGCAATAGCAGCAGCTCTTTGCTTTCTTTCATCCTCTAATTCCGCTTCGAGATCGCGTAATTGTTTCACCAATCCTCTTCGTTTCTCTTCAGCTTGTTCTTCTTTAGCTTGCAAGTCACGCTCAAATTGGGCTCTTAGAGCTTGCATATTTACTTCAAGACGTAACTTTGCATCTTCTGTAAATTGCAATTCATCCTCAAGCTCTTCTACTTGAGAACGTTGCTCCGCTAATTGGGACTCAAGAGCACGTTTTGCTTTTTCTAATTCATGTACATTTTTATCCGCTGTTCCTTGATTGTTTACAAGTTCATCTAGTTCCGATTGAAGACCACGACGGATTCGTTCAAGTTCTTCAACCTTTTCATTCATTTCGTCGAGTTCCCGAGTTAAGGATAAGACACGAGTTTCTTTTTCACGAGCCTCACGTTCGGCAGCATCACGTTGTTCTGCATACTGTTCAGAAACCGCTTTTTCCTCAGCCAGCACCTTAAAAATCATAGTAATATTTAAGAAAAGGAATTTTTTAGATTGATCGAATGGTAATTCTACTATTACTTTAGAAATTCATTAAATTTTTATTATATCTAAATGTGAAGTTATATTACTGGTAATTAACATCTTATGGACTGTGAATAATCTGAGAAGCGTGCAAAAAATCATGCTTATGATTGTATAGTATACTTTAACACACGTAATAAATGTTTTTGTGGAAACGATATTTTCATAGTAGTATAATGTTATAATAAATTATGTAATTAATAATCATAATAATGATAATATAAATATACAAAAATCTAAAGTAAAATGTAAAGTAAAATTTAATTGTGTTAATAAATGATCTATGAGATATTATAATAAAATGAAATGAAAAATGATTCGATATGAATAATCTTCGTATTGTTGTCAAATATCAAATTATCTACATTACATATGAATAATTAATTATGATTAGTAATTAAATGAAAAATGATTAATAATTAAATGAAAAACTCACAGAAAGTTCCTCAAACTATTGTTAATAATTAAAAAGAAGTAACATGATTCTATTAATTTAAAATTAATATAGAATTAAAGAATAATTAATAATTTATATAATTAATATTAATAATACAATACTATGAATATTATATATAATTATATAATTAAAAATTTGTTTACTTTTGCAAAATTAATAAATTGAAATTTATTAAACTAAAAATTGTTAATATTAAATTAAAATACGAAAGAATTATTTTAATTCCATATTTTTCTATCAAACAAAAATTATAGTTACCTTATCGAAATTTTTCTGCTTCTTCTCTAGTTCCAGCACCTTTGCTCTTTGCGCTTCGAGTTCAATGATACTATCTTCTAATTCTGCTTGAACCTTTTTCTTTGATTTATCTAATTTATCATTAGCAGCTTGTAATTCTTCAACTTGTCTTTGAAGTGCTTCAATATCTTTCATGCATCTCTTTCTTGCTTCTTCTAATGCTGTAGCAGCTTCAGCTTCTTCTTCAGCTTTTTTCTTTGCTTCAGCCAGTTGTATAGTTAAGCCCATAACCTATTTTAAAAAAATAAAATTGATAACTGAAGGTTTCGTTTTTGTGACTTTTTAAACGAAAGTTTTTGATTTAATATTTATACAAATAATGATGTTTATATATGTGTAATTGAAATTAGTTGAGCTTATCTAATTTTTAAAACAATTGTTAATTAAAATTAAAAATCATACTTGTTTATCTAAGCATCTCTTTGCCTCTTCTTCTTCTTCTAATTGATCATGCAGACTTTCTTTTTCACTTTCTAACGCTCTCAATTTCGAACTTAAAGCCAATTTTTGTCTAGTTTCCTCTTCAAGTTGCTGCTGAAGTTCTGTAAATTGAGATTCGCAAGTTGCTGAAGCTTTCAAAGCTGTAGAAGCTTTCAATTCTGCTGCTTCTAATTGTTGCATGATACTCTCAGATTCTTGTTGTAATTTTGTTACTCTTTCCACCAATTCCTGTCTATTTCTTTCTACTTCTGCAAGTTTTGCATTTACTTCAGCAAGTTGTTGTTCAGCTTGCTTTCTTCTTCTATCAGATTCTTGTCTGCTGGCACTAACAGACCTAAGTTCTGTAGCTAAGTCAGCATTTTCAGCCTCTAAGGTTGCCTTTGCCTTTTCTAAAACAGCTTTAGTTTTCTTCAATGCATCCATTTGTTCATTCAAAGCAGTTAACTCTTGTGTATGCTTATGACGCATGTCCGCTAATGTTGCCTCGTGTATCGATGTTTCTTCTTCTAAATTTTTCTTTAATGTTGCTAATTCCTGTTCTCGCTTGCTTCTTAATTCTTGCTGCGCAGCAGTTGTGTCTAACGAATCTAATAATTCATTTTTCAATGCTTCTAATTCCTCATTTAAGTCTCGTTTTAATTTTTCTGCTTTTCCTCTAGCAGCTTTCTCAGCTTCTAAATCCTCTTGAAGTTCAGCCAACTGAGACTCCAATTCACGAAGAGCCTTTTGAGCTTGAGCTTTAGCCGCACCTTCTTCATCCATTTTTGCCATTACTTGATTTAATTCTTCTTCACGTTTACCAAGTTGCAATTGAAGTTCTTCTACCTATAAAAATTTATTATTATTGTTATTGTTGTTTTTACACTGTAAATTATTTAAGAATAAAATTTTTATTTAATATAATATATTAAAATTACTTCTACTTTCTATTTTTCTACTAAGTTTGTTTTATTTAAGAAAAAAAAGGGAAAAAATGATAAAAATCATTATACCTGTGTCTTTCTTTCTGCAAGTTGTTCTTTCAAATCTGACACTTCAGTTTCTATTTTCCGTTTAGATCTATCTACTTCTTGTCTTTGTTGATGATCTTTTAATAATCTTTCCTCAAGATCTGCAATTGTTGCTTCATGTTTTGTTTTTAATTTCAACAAATGCTTTGCTTTTTCTTCTTCTTCAGCAAGTGTTTGAGATAAATCGTTTGCTCTTTCTTCAAGAATCTTTTTCTCCTTTAATAATTTTTGATTTGTATCCTCAGAAAGTGCAAGATCTTCCTCAAGTTTTTTAATTTTTGCATCACATTGTACTTTTTCTAATTGTAATTTTTGTCTAGCAGCTTCTTCTTCCTCTAATTGCTCTTCAAGATCGCTTATATTTAATTGTAATTTCTTTTTTTCTTGAGTCAAGCCAGCACTTCTTTCTTCTTCCTCTTCAATTCTTGTTTCCAAATCATGAAGAATTTCTTCTAATTCTTGCTTTCTGGCAGCTAATCTCGCTCGCATCTCTTCTGCTTCTGCACATAATTCCACTTCAGCTTGTAACTGTTCTGCTAACATAGTTTTTTCTTCCATAGCTTGTTGATACTTCCGTTCATATTCTTGCGCAGAATGTAATTGCAATTCCAATTTATCCCTTACTTGTTTCAATTCATCTTCTTTTTGAGTTAATTTTTCTTCTTGTTTTGTTACCTCTAGAAGTGGTTTTACCTTCGTATATAAACGCCACCATTGCCAATTCCGAAGTTTTAAATAAGCAGCACAATTTCTTTGGATAATTCTAATAGCATTTAATTGTTGCAAACGTTTTTGATAATTTCTGCGAGCAAGAAAACCACGACAGAATGCTTGAAAATTAACAATTATATCAGTAATTTTATAATCACGTTCTTCTTCAAGATGAGCCAAAACTCCAGCACGGAAAAAAATTTTTGACTGACCAACACGATAGAGATTAGGATCAAGTTCAAGGGCTTGAATCTGCAATACAAATTTTGTGTATGTTTTAAATTTCTAAAACAATTAAAAGATCTTTAATTATATATACATATATATACATATTTATATAATTATTACACACTTATTTATATAATTTTGAATTTAATTCAATCAATATTCTATAAATTATATTTTATTAACACTGAATATTGTATTTCATAATTATTATTATTATTATTAATGATAATCATTTCTGATAAATACATATAATATATAAACGAGATAACATTTACCATTTTCTCGCAAGCCTTCTTTCCATCCATGAACCCTTTGGGGATAGCATTTGGTGTCAAAAGTTCATATCTTTGTCTAAATTCTTGAAATGGTATTCTATTTGGAAATCCTTGTCGACAAATTCGAATTCCTTCTAAAACTCCATTACATCTCAATTGATCTAATACTAATGGTGCATCAATCTTTCCAGCCTTTTTCTCATGATTCGGTATGATGCATCTTACAAAATTGGGATTTGTATTTCTGAGAGTAACCATTAATTTTGCCAACTGTTCTTTATACAATTGAGAAACGGTCCTAAACATGCCTTTTCTTGTTCTTGCACCAAACTGTGTATCAGTTAATGCTTGTTGAGCCATTCCAACAATTTCTGCATCCTTCCAAATATGACATACAAAAGGATCTTGTGAGTTTTGTAAAAGGCTAACAACATTTTCATTCAAGGGATCCATGTTCTTCATCAACCATTTAGCAGCTGAATAATCAACTTTTCCAGCATAATGTATAATTGCAAAATCTGCTACACCTCTAAAATCCGTTTTCATGAATTTTGGATGCACACTATGAGCACCTACCAATTTTTCAACAAATGTTTTATCTGTTGCTTTAGGGAACCAACATTCTTCATCCAATAAAGCCATGATGCCTGTTTTGAAATAAAATTTTTTAAAATTATTAAAGAAAGATTATCAATAAATAATAAATATAATTTAAAAGTAACGAAAAAACTTTTAATAGAAATATTGTATCGTGTTCTAAAACATAGACAAAATAATATTAGAATGTATTACATTTGTATTATATAATTCCATTAGTTTTTTACTTTACATCAAGTAACTTAAGGAAGAAAATTTGAAATGTATAATGTATGTATATACATGAATACCAAATAACTAAATTATATTAAAGAATAAAAGATTAAGTGTACTATAGCAAATAATTGAAAAAAACTTCAATTTCAGAAATTTATAAGAAAAATATTTATCTTTGAACGTACCCATAGGTTTATCGATCAAATCAATAGTTGGTTGCAAATCTAATCCAAAATCAATAAACTTCCACTCAATTCCTTCTCTTTGATATTCTTCTTGTTCCAAAATAAACATGGTATGATTGAATAATTGTTGTAATTTCTCATTAGTATAATTAATACATAACTGTTCAAAGCTGTTCAATTCAAATATTTCAAAACCAGCCATATCCAAAATACCGATAAAACTTGCTCCTTGTCTTTTAGTTCGATCCAACGATCGATTGATTCTGTTCACAAGCCATCTGAACATTCTCTCATAACAAGCTTTTGAAATTGCTTCCACTGCAAATTCAACTTGCTCCTTTGTTTGTGCTTTCGTTACGAAGTCTCTACCCACTTTAATTCTTGGTTTTAAAAACGCTTTCGTCATTTCTGTTACACTCAAGCCCAATAAATGGGAAATCTTTTGAGCTACAGTATTATCCGGTAACGTGGCTTGATCAGAGTTTCTTTCTTGACGGAATTGCATAGAACCAAAGAGCATTACCGCGGACACGATACGAAAGATCGATGAAAAATCTTCATTTGTCATGCCCATGATATGCATGGATTTCACGGTTGAGAAAAATTCAGCTGAATCGTCCACTCCTGGAACTGGTAGTGCGCCATTAGAGAGGAATGGATAATGCTTTGGATCCTCCAAAATAAATTCCTCTGAAATCGTTTAAATATTAAATCATTTTAATATTCATTTAACTAGGTAACTAAATAAATAATTCTTTTATTGCATTTGTATCAATATTATCAAAACTTGAAAGTTGAAAATAAAACATTTAATTGAATATCATTTGCGTTTACTTTTAAATGAATTTATATAATCAACTCACAAATGAATAAAGATTAAAATTTAAAGTTAACATAGCATAAAAAATCTAGAATATAGAAAACAAAGTTTTCGTTTCAATTTCTTTCTTTCTTAAAATTAGATTGTTCCAATTTAATCACTTGCAATTATTTTTCTGAAATTATACTGAGTGAAATTTTTTTTTTTTTTTTTTTTTTGGAAATTACAGAATGATTGAAAATTACATATTTCACGTAATTTCTATATTATATCAATTCCATTGAGAATGATATGTTCCTTCAATTTTCAAGGATTTTCTCCACATTCTCAATAGACAATGTCAATAATTATAGAAAACGTCATAAATATTTCGTCATTTCGCGAGGAGAAATTTTACGAATTTGCCATTTTAGTTTTGTTTTTTTTTTTTTTTTTTTTGTGAATGGAAAAATGCATTCATTACATTATTAAACGACGAAATAATTCATTGCTTAACATTCTACGCGCCGATGATTGAACTTCAACTCAGGTAGTACAGGTGAGTCATCTATGAAAAAGGTTGATTTAAATCGTTCGTATCCCGAAAGGATAGGCTTCATCGGAGAATAGCGATTTGTGTATGGATCAAAATATCCCTAACAAGTACAACACATAATGGGCGGAAATGTTTCAGTGTCTCGAAGCGGGAATATCGATTCATTTCTCCGTTCCGAATAGTAATAAACAGTGCGTCCTATGGGCTTGGCCTGAGTCAATAACATTTCACACAGCACAAGCGTGCACGATAAACTTACATAGGATGAGTAATCTGATAACTAGTATTATTATTTCATTGGAACTTAATCTCTAACTTTTATTTATTTATTTCTTTTAATATTTATAGGAATTGATTCCATCAAAATTATTTGTAATAAATTTTTTTACTTAAATATTATTTACTTTTATTTCATGCAATTATAATGAGATGAAGGAAAGAAATGTCGATATTATTCAATTTTTCTATCTTGCATGACATATTGTAAACACAAGGAAAAGGAAATTAATTTTCTAATAATTTCATATGTAACAGAACCCTCCTTACAACTATTTCCTGAATATCTTAATATTCCAACATTATATTAAGTTTTTAGTTATTAACAGACACTTTGTTTCTGAATATCTTAATATTCCAACATTATATTAAGTTTTTGGTTATTAACAGACACTTTGTTCTGACAATATAATATTAAAATCTTTGAAAAATAAGGAAAAATGAGACATAACAGGGCCCTCCTTGAAACTATTTTCTGAATATCTTAATATTCCAACATTATATTAAGTTTTTAGTTATTAATAGACACTTTGTTTCTGAATATCTTAAT
>CAJDYZ010002929.1:12118-25929 GCA_903986555.1 Heterotrigona itama
TTTACATTTGATAGAAATCCAAAGAATGAACATAGGTGTAAAGGACATAGGATGAACTCTACTTAACCTAAACCTAACCTAAACCTTACATTTGATAGAAATACATAGCATGAACATAGGAGTAAAGAACATAGGATGAATTCTATCTAACCTAAACCTAACCTAAACCTTACATTTGATGGAAATATGTGTAAAGAACCTGCTGCAAAATTGATCTTGACTTTGATTTTCAAGGTCAAAATTCTCTTTTTCTTGCATCGTATTCTATTCATCACGAAGGTAAAAATTTTCCAAGGAACCATAGGTCGCCAGTCTAATAGTTCTCTTGAAAAATAGCAAAGGAGTTTCTTGATCATTTAACAGCGACTTTATAGTTTTGGATTTCACTAACATTTTATTCATTTTATTCAGTTACAGCACCAGTGTAAGTCCAAATAATCAAATAATAAAACCAACTGTTAACATTATTTGAAATATATGTTACATTATTCACGCCATATTTAGAATTATAAAGTCGCTGTCAGAACACGCAGTCGGCCGCAATGTTAAATGATTGAGAAATTTCTTTGTCACTGTTCAAAAGAACTATTATGGTTCTTTGGAAAAAGTTTTACCTTCCTTGATGAGTAAAATGCAAATGCAAGGAAAAAAGAATTTTTTTTAACCTTGAAGTTCAAGGTCAAGATCAATTTTGCGGCACGCGGACAAACTTTTCTTTCCACCCTCAACGACAATATGAAGTATTTTCTCGTTCTACGAGAGTCTGTCAGAATTTTCTCTGAAGTGTAGGAAAAAGAATAAAAGAAAATTATAAGTAAACTTTCGTGATCCCGAGTCACGATTCAAATCATCAGTTTTCATGCGCGACGAGAATTTCTATTCGGCTTCAATCGTGGTTCATCGACGCAACGATTAAATGACACGGTGGTGGTGAATGGTAGAGACAAGCTGCCTGATTAACTGTGGGAATGCCAGCATCGAGCGATCAACTCGATCGGAATAAAGTTAGAAAAGAAAGAGAGAAAAAAAAAAAAGAAAAGAAACGAGAAAAAAAAAGAAGAAAAGAATGTACCCCGCCCTCGTTCGTTCTGATCTCGTCTCTTCGCTCTAAACTGTTAATCGTTATTAAAAAGTACTCTATGTGTCTATCATGCACGGAAGAAACATGCCGCCGATCGAGGCTTCTAGAAATAAAATCGGTCGATCAAGAGAGAAATTGAAGATTCGAATGAACCTTCGTTGGAAATCGTTTGGCAGTCTGGCAGTTTTTCAAGCAGCTACTTGGCATCGTTATATATATATAATGTACATACATACATACATGTATCGCACGCATACACGTTACACGTATATGTATGTATATAAATACAGGTGACAGAGAGAAACTTGAATCCTAGAGTGTGTACGTCACATGCATTCGGCGTTGCATAAAATCGTAAAAGGAACGGATGCTCGAGGCGCGATGGAAGACTCTGGTATCACTTTCAAAAGAATTTCGTGGGGAGGATTTTTTAGTTTCTCCCTTGGTTCTTAATAGAAAAGCAAAGTAATATCGAGAGCAAACGAGTGGACTGACATTTAACACAAATTGGTCAAATTCAAAATTGATGTGAACGTGAAACTCAACATCAGTTGATTTCATTGTGTCATCTTGTTTGATTAGGGAGTAATCATCAAGGTTTGTGCTATCTTGAATGAGAGTTCAATCACGATGGTCTACAAGGTCACAGTTTAGTATCAAAATAGTTGAAACAATGATATTTTCATTACAGAAGTACTTGCATATTAGTAATTATATGTAGATATTAGTAGTTTGAAAAATGTCAGCTAATTAGAAAAGAAGTGTCTTACTCCATTTTTGCTCTCTTACATTGCTTTGTCAACACATTAGCAATCATGCTCTTTTAAATAAATGAAACAGCACGATTGCTCGCAAGTACACAGAAGAGATTAGATTAGATTAGATTGAAAGAAACAGAGAGTCTTCGAATTCGCTCTATATAAATCCTGGTTCCACTAAGAATATGTAATATATGTATATATATATTTATTTATTTATGTGGGAGAAAGATGCGCATAACCCTCTAAAGCCGTATATTTTACAGCACTCTAGCATTCGTCGGAACTGCAGTGATCGTCAAAAATGAATAAAGATTTGTATATTAATGGCACCGGGTGATGTGTACGCGCATCATTGAACGATGCAGCTCCTGGGCAAATCGATTTCGAAATTTCCCATCGTCTAAACACCATCGTCTAAACAGCATCTAAAATTATGAAAAAAAAAAAAAAAATTTATGAAGAAAGAAAGGAAAATGCCAGAGAAAGAAAACGATACATACAGGATGAGATGAAAAGTAGTCCAGCAATATTTGCATGGTGTGATCCCGGATGATTCAAGTCATTGAAGAAAACAGTTCAAAACGTACAAGAACGTCGTTTGGTACATAATTTAACTTTATACTGGGACACAGGTGGGACAAACCTCTCTCATTCCATTTCATTTATGCTACTCAGCCTCTCTCTTCTCAACTTCTCAAAATCTATCTTTCCATTTCCAAATTTGGTATCAAACATATGTTTCTGTTCTACCTTTGATCGATCAATCTCGTGAAGGTACATAGCATTGCCAGTTCTGTAATTCAATATTAATTGAATTAATGTAATCGTCAAGTGGTCTAAAGTAATCTCAGTGATCTGATCTCTCGTTGCATTCATGCAGCTACCCTTGTGTACTCTTTTTCATTGCCTTGATTGTTCAGGATGACACACCACCTAAATATTGCCCACTATTCCAACTTCATATCCCTATAAAATAAAGAAAGATAGAAAGAGAGAAACAAAAGGAAAGAAAAATGGCAAACAAAAAGAAGAAATTGTAAAAAGATGGTGCGACAAGATTAGGCAAAGAGGGAAATAAAACGGGGAACTCGATTTACCCAGGCTACTTCGTAGACGTGCTGAGTGAGAAAATACAGTATCAGTTTCTCTTTCAAGCGTGTGTACAGCGATTGCACATCCGTGATACCCTTCGGAACCTTTCTCTCTAGAAATGCGTTATGCCGGTCGCTCCCGGAGGAGGAGACGCTCGCGCGAGTTGCATAAAAGATCGGTATACGACACGACTAGAAGAGGAAGAAGAGTAAGAAGGAAGAACAAGAAGAAAAATAGCAAAAAGTAAAAAAAAAAAAAAAAATATATCGTGGTCTCGCGAGCTGCATTCTTTCGTTCGATTCGATCTTTCTCTCTTTTTTTTTTATATTTTAACACGGAATATAGATCCATTTGTTGTCGGCAAGCCGCCTCGTCCCGAGGTGTCGATCTAAAAAAAAAGTACTATGTTTCGAATCTCAACGTAAAAAAACGCTCTCTCAACAGTTGCTCATCCGTGATATATAAATAATTTAGGTAGGTTTACATGTATAAAATCAACCCGAATAAGTATATATACATATATATATATATATACATACATACATACAATAATGATAATTTTAATTATACATTTGGTGACTACAGGGAAGGAAGGAACACGACAGTTTAATTTATATTTTTATACGTATTGATCATTATATAGTACCTGTACTTATATACTTTTATACGATAATGTATATCTTTTGCTAAAAAGCAATTGAAGTTGAAATCCAGTACATTATTGATACATTTCCAGGGTCACTAGAATGGATCATCTTAGTTGGACTTTGGCATCTTTTTCTTTGATTTAAGGAATGCTTTTCATTTTCAGTTACATGTTAATTAATATTATACTGATAGTTTTTAGCTATTGTGTTTCTCCCTTGTGATCTTCATTTCTAAAAATTGGAATATATCTAGTAATGCGTATGATATATATGTATATGTATATATATATATATATATGTATATGTGATATGTATATAGAGAAAAATCACAGTTGAGAACAATAATAATAATATATAATGATGTACAATCATAATAACGATGGTCAAATATAATCATAATGAGAAGAATAATTAATCGAATCAATATAAATATAGAGTTTTAATAATAATCAATAATATAAGAAGTGTACGTAAGAAGTAGCAAAGATGGCAATAAAAAGAATGAAGAAAGATAAATAAATACGTAAGAAATGAAATTGCCTAAAACTGGGCCAGGGCGGCAGGACGTTCACGGTGAGCTCCTCGTCGGAATCCTGTTGGGACCGTCCGTTCGCGGCCCTGCTCACGCCGATCTGGGCTTCCCCGTCGGTCTTGAACCTTTACGGACAACAGGCCAGCCAAGCAACGATCAACAATCAACAATAATTTACCACAACATACGATACGAAAATTTTCTAATGTCTTTTCTTTTCTTTTTGGTCTTATATTCTTTGCATTAATACCTATCATATTATGTGCTCTAACGTAACCTCGTTCTCTCTCTCTCTCTCTCGCACACTCATGCTCGTGCTTTCGGTTTTTGTAGTTTTTTTGTAACGTTGATTTTATCGTTAGTCGATTCAGTGGTCTGTTAATTGAATGTTTCTCCCACATATATTTATATGCGTGTATTTCGTAGATCTTCAGGCTGCTTCTTACACACCTCTTTTGGATCCATAAGCGAAAGAGGGAAATACACGCGTATAAGAGGGAAAATGTCGTTCACACGAGCCCATTCTTTCTTCTCTCGTTCTCTCATCCGACATTCTCAGCGTGACTGCGCTTAAGAAAAGAAAAGAAAAGAAAAAAAAAAAGAAGAGATGTATTCGTATATGTATATATTCGTCAGCCTGTTGGATTTTCGAATACAGACCAAGCTTGTCCACTCGCTCTGCGCGGCCGTCCACGTGGTGGTCACAGAGAATCGAGGCTGCACGAGTTCGAGTTAATTATCTCTAGCTGAATACGTATTCGTCCTTTAAAACTCCATTTAAAGAGGAACGAACCCAAGCTTCTTTGAGTCTTCTTTAAAACGCAAATCTTCAAAGTTGGACAGGCTGATCCATCGCGAACGAATTCGTATTCATTGGGATTAATGCACTAGGATTCAACACCTCTCCCAGTGTTTGTTCATTCGACAAAGGAAAAAACAAAAATCACAATGCAAGAAACCTGCAAATTGCAAAAGCTTTTAGAAAGTTTTGGAAGCGAAGATAATTGAAAGATGAAATGTAATTTCTTTTGTTGGGGAATGAGGGGCCACCGAGAGAGGCGTCAGTCATTCAAATAGAATGGATCGCATGTTGTTTAATCCATTCGACCTCGACGGGCAACAAATCTGTCCCTACCTCGAGAAGATTTTGCGCACCAAGTGATCCTGCGCTTGATCTAGCTGCGGCTCGTTCTTCCTCCTCTCAGCCAGCTCCTTTTCTCGACGGACATCGGCCACCTTCCGGAAGATCAACTGCACAAAGTGATTTAACTCCATTATACCACGTTCAAAATATTAACGAGCATCGAGTTGCACAGGCTCACGAAAATATGTACGAACAGTTGTGGACATCTTTTGACGAATGACGTGCCATATACATATCTTCAAATTTCAATTAACATTTATTAGAAGTACAGAAATTTTGCAGAAATCGTTAATTGTTAAAGTTAATTCTATTACATTAAATTATACGTGCGTCCCTGTAGTAAATACAGGGTGGGCCAAAAAAAATCATTTTCTACCAAAATAAATAATTATATATTTTAAAAAAATTTCCTTTTTAATGATTTTCAAAACATAATGAAAACATCATGTTCGAACTCAAAAGTGCAGTTTAAAATTTAAAAAAAAAATCGGTGGGTAGAAACTTTTGGCCCACCCTGTATTTTGTAATTAGCATATACACCTTCAGATTGGTTTCAAAGTTTCATCATCGAAAAAAACGTAATCAAAAAGATCGTGCTTGAACTTGAATTTAGTTTAAAATTTGAAGAAATTAATGGGAAGAAACTTTTGGCCCACCCTGTATTTTGTAATTATATGAAACACTTTCAGGTTAGTTTTCAAATTTCAAAGTGTTTTATACAACACACGCAGTATGGACGTTTGTGGCGGGCATTCAAATACCTTCGCGAGCCCGTGAGAATTATTCTTCAAATTTTCTTGCTGTTTCCTTACATCTTGTATTCTCTTGCATTTTCTGCAACATTTGCAGAGTATGGAATTCGTTATGGAACGCAGTATGCCTGAAGTGATTAATCAGGATGACACGTCGTCGCAGTTGGAACGACGAGGGATTATTTATGGGTTCCGGAACAATTATTTACGCTCCTTTTGCTATTATCATTAATGGTTTAGAACGCGTCGAACCTTTTATCGGCTTTTTTTTCACGCCTTCTACTATGTAGGTGATCGTTATTCGGTTGATTATCAGGTGTTAATAATCGCTCTTACGTGCCCACGTCACAGATGAAACTATCGAAATAATTGAAGCATCTTCGTGAAAAATACAGCAAGTACCAAAATTGAAAATATCTATTCTTTTTCTTTCTTTTTTCTTTTTATCGAAAAATTATTTACGCTCTATGTAAAATGGTGTTTGTACGTAGCAAAGTAAGGTTAACTCAGTTACCCAAACAACTTGAAATTCGATTTTGTATTTTGCGCGGGATAATTTAAACTTGCGTATCGTGACAGCAAATGGCGAGGAATCAAAAATGGCGGTTCAGAGGCCACATTGATCAACTCCGTAAGTTGAGAAGCACCTATAGAAAAATGGTGATTATTCGTTGTCTCGAAATTTTTAAACAATCTAAAAATCATCAGTCGACTTCGTTTGTCAAAGTGCTGAGCTTTGAGATAAAAAGTATGTATTTGTGATAGATTGAAAAAAAAACTTTTATTGAAATAAAATATTATTCGAAAATTTGTTTGATTCGACAGTGATATGCACACAAGTGTACTAAAATTATTTATTTCAAACATACGAGTGGGAATTGTTAATTGAAATAATAATTGTTTAAGGCGTGTTATTTAAAATAATATTTCGATATTGCTTGCGTTGATTGTTTCAAATATCATTTCGGGAGAGGGAATGGAGAAAAAACAAATAGCAATTAGTAATATCGAGTATTATTCCTAAGGCTACTGTTTTACTCAATCTATGGTGTACATAAACATGACATTAAAATACATATACGTAATCACTCGTGTAGACAGAATTCCATTCACGTGCAAATGATTAAGAACGATTTCAAAATAATATTCAAATATCATTTGTTGCACGAACAATGTAAGGAACGATTCATTTCGAACAACTATTTCTAGTGTTTTCATGAAAAATAAACGTAATTCCCATATGCTTGTAGAATCAAACAGATTTCAAATAATATTTCACTCGATAGAAAGGCGAATGATCGTTCAAAAATAAATAAACGAAACACTTTACGTAGAAAATAATTTCTACATATATATTTATATTTCGTTTGAAACATTTTACCCAGCATTGTTTTACATTGCGCTTTGTTTTCTATCTCTCTCTCTTTCTCTCTCCCAAAAAAAAAAAAAAATAGATTTTTGGCACTTACGGTACTCTCTAAAAGGATGCTTCGATTCTCAAACTCTCTGAACACTACTAACGTTTCCGGAGAGATGGAGAAGGGTCTCTTCGTTCGTTAAGGAAATCGACGTGGGTAATTTCAGTGACGCAACGGCTCTCTGCGTGTTTTAATATTCCTTTGGTGGAATGAAACGCAGGTAACTCTCCGAGTGATTGAATTTTTTTTTCGATAATTTGGTTTCCAACGCCGGAAAAGTGTCGCTCTCCTACTGTTTCCCTTTTTCTTTTTTTTCCCCGGACAGAAAGTTGCAGGTTAAAGGTGGGGAAGCTACGTTTCGCTCAACGCGCATGCGCGGCCAGAGCAGTCGATAGACGTACTGGTAGCGAATTGCTTGCATTCGCAACTAACCTCAAAACATCTTATTTATAGTGTCGGCTCTCGGGAAGCTCCCGGACCGAACGAGTTCCGTCTCGGAACTTCGTTTCGCGGATGCTTGGCGAAGCATTCTGAGAAAAGTACGCGAACCGGCGTACTTCCGTTGTCGTGAGTAGTGTCAAATCGAAGTCTTCACCGAGAAAAACTGAAGTATATGGATTGCTGTGGAAAGTACTCCTCGCGTTCGAAAGGTTTGTAAATTACTTTCCTTCTTTTCTTACTTTGCACGACTGTCGATTATTATCATCATTAACTGCCGCAAAATTATTAATTTTCATTGTAAATATCAATGAGTTGCAAGGTAGATTGATTGTTTGATAGTCATATGTTTTGCTTCTTTTATCGTTTGCAATTCTATTCAAAGTAATGTGGAAAGCAATCTGTTTCAGATGGGTCATGGTTCAAGCCGATCTGCTTCATCCGCGAACATTCTTTCCGCGGACGAGCTGACCTTGGTGGAGAATCTGTTCAAGTCCATGTCTCGGAGTTCCGGTTCCATAAAACGCGAGGACATATTTAAGCACTGGTCCATCCATTTGGACGATGCGCTACTGCAGTTCGTAGTAAAGTTCCTTTGTCACGAACCGGGGAAAAGAGTATCTGCCATAAATGGAGAGAACTTTGGGAGACTGTACGTGTTTGCCATTCGTGGCAGTCCAGAGGAGAGGACTAGTCTGATTTTCAATGGCTTCTCGGAGGAGGAGCAGAAACATGAAATACCCACCGCGACGTTCCTTCAGTATGTTCAAGCCACCATTAATTCTTATCTGAGACTGCAAAAGAACTCGGGCAATGTACACTACTTAACGTGGAGCAGCATCGGTTGTACAGTAAACACTAGGAGGATAGGGATGAGATCCAGAAGTTTATGCGAAGATCTAGTCAAACAAGCTGAAACTTTAACTATGGATCAAGTGGAGAACTGGTTCTCCGCAGCGGCTACCTTCAAGATCATCCAATCGCACGTTTTTCAGTGCCTTTTCTTGGTCTCTCAGAAGAAAGGGGACAAGAATACAAGCAGTAGAATAAACGATCTGAACCTCTTGCCGGGCTGCAAGGGCTTGGAGAATATACCACACTTCCCCAGCATTCTAGGGCTAGGCGACGTTTTGTTCTTGAATCTGAGCTTACCCCATGAGCTTCGCAACGAATGGAGATTTCTATTTTCTAGTCAAGTGCATGGGGAATCATTTTCCACGATGCTTGGAAGGATCACCATGCAAGGATCGACCATTATAATACTTCAGGATACCGATGACCACGTGTTTGGAGGCTTTGCCTCCGACAGTTGGGTAACTGGACCAAATTTCATTGGAAACCAATCTTGCTTCTTATTCAAACTCGAACCAGATATACTTACATTTTCTGCCACTGGCTACAACAATCATTTTCAATACCTAAATCTTTATCAACAAACTATGCCTAATGGTCTGCTTATGGGAGGTCAGCTGAACTATCCAAGCTTATGGCTGGATTGTGAGTACGGAACTGGAAAATCAAGTGCATCCTGCACAACATTCCAGAATTACGTGCAACTAAGTGGCAAGGAGAATTTCAAGATCAAACATTGCGAGGTTTGGGGTGTGGGCCCTATCCCGGAAGTTGAAGAAGAAAGACGGGACGCGAGATCGATTTTGGATCAAGATACTACCTCAAAGGCCATACTGGAGATGTCTGGCCGTAAGATGTACAGTGATGGACAGAGAGAAAAAAAGGAGTAATTGTGACACTGAAAATTTGTCTGAGATTCCATGAGAAAGAGGAAGAAAAGGATATGCCAGGCTATTCAGAATTGTACCAGCTGTTTTAGAAACAGAAGGAAATTATCTGTAAATCAAAAATAGAAGGAAAAGATGATTTCGTGGAATGGTTCCTCTCTCCAAAGGGATAATATTACGAATTATTGAAACAAGATCTGTGTTTTTTCAAGCTTGTACTCTCTTTTTTTCTGTCTATTTGCTAGCTGATGTTTTTGAAGAAAAAAGAAAAAAGAGAAAAAAAGAAAAAATTCCACGTGTCTCTAACGGCCTGATCTCTCGTACGTCATTTTTTCAACTGACTCTGCGATCGATAGTGCAACATTAAAAGAAAAATATACAGAGAAAAAAAGGAATGGAAAAAATAAAAAAAAAAAGAGATTATATCGTGCGAGTTGCTGTCTTTTGAATGCCTATTATCTAGTGCCTGGTGAGTCATCAATCATTTTTAATCGGACTTCTTGATACGCTGAATAAAGTCTATCGACGAGGAGAAACTTGTACAACACATATTCATTACTACTGTTACATAAGACTGTGTGTGTGCATATGTGCGTGCGTGTGTATTCGTGTATGAACCGCCTGGCGGACAACGTTTATTCTCTGCCTGTCGGGAGAACAAAGCCAAAGAGTAAACACTGCACTGTTGTTCAGTATAAAGCTAAGAGATCAATAAAGAATTGAAATCTCAAGATTTCAATCTTTTCATTTATCCCTTTATCCTTTACTAAATTCTTTATTCAAAATTAATTTCAACTCGATATTTCCATTTCTTTATCTTTTAAAGCCGTTTAAAATTAGGAATTTTAAGAAATTATAAATTTTCAGAAATAGCAGGGGGGAGGGAATTATTTAAATAAATGCTCGGTATATAAATTGAGTATAATACAAGAGAGAGACTAAAAACAGAACCAAAAAGTAGAAAACACTTACCCGGTGGCTAAGGTTATAGGTTAGAACGAGATTTCTGGCGAAGGAGTTGGCGAAGGCCTGATAAAAATCCAACACCTCCAACAATCGATCTCTTTTGATCGTGTGAAGATCACAGTAGGTTAGAGCTCGAACATTGGCGGCGCTTTGTCCTATGGACGGGTTTGTCCAGAAGCTGTCGCCGAACACGTCTCCCTTGCCAAGGATCGCCACGACCTCGTCGTCCTGGATCACCTCGAGACTTCCGGTTACGATGAAGCACAACGAGTCGATAGACTCGCCCGTGTGATACAATAGATCACCAGGTGCGCTGTGGGACATTGTGAAATGCATCGCTAGGGCACGGAGGCAACCATCAGAGGCCAATCTGTAAACACGAGTTGTAAACATAACCTCATTAATTATAAAATACTGATTAATGATTGTATATATTAAAAGATTAATATTAATATTATTAAATATATCAATATAATGTTGTATATTATTATTATATTGATACTAAAGATTATATATTAATATTATTATTAATATTAAAGATAATTTTATAATATATAAGTTCAAAGTAAATGAAATGCTAAATATTCTTTGATATATATCTAACAATATATAATCTTTAATATATTAATATATATAATCTTTATTTAATCTAATCTTATTAAAGATTAGATTAAATCTTATTATCTAAATAAAATTTATATAATCTTTATTTAATATATTTATATTAATATTAAAGATTATATATTGTAAGATATATATGAAAGAATATTTGGCATTTCATTTGCTTTCAACTTTTTGGTCTTTTTATTGGACTTTATTTGGACATTTTAACTTTTAACTACTACGCAGTGTCTGTCGTTTTGTAATTCCAAATCTAAAGAAGAATGAAGCTTGCCTAAATGCAGGGTGTTCGTTGAAGACCTTCCTATTGAGATGAACGCAGATATCCGCCTTCATATCCTTGGGGCAGTAGTTGAGTACCTTGTCGGTGTCTAGGCCCTTGGTCATCGCCCAGGTGCTCACCACGTAATCCATCACGCGTTCGCTAAGAGCCTTTGGCACCTCGTGCAGCTTCATAAACTCCCTCACGTTGTTTAGCATGTCGTGATACTTGGCCGTAGCAGACGTCATCTGTTGGATTATCGTAGTCACGTGACCGAAGATCGTGGCGTACAACAGGGCTGAGAACAGTGAAACCAAACAATCATAATAATGAAACACTCGCAATAAGAATCGTGGAGAACTTTTCATTGTCAGTCGGCAGGGCAGATTTCTTTGAATTTCAAAGAATTCTTTGATCACAGTTTGCTTTCTTGGATTTCTGAGGCAGGCATCGACTCGAGACCTTTGAGTTTCAAATAAAATCGAATGTTTTCAGTATGTATATGCATATCGGGGAAAAAGATCAAAGATACGTGAAGTTGTCGCTGTGATTCGAGAGGTAAACAAGTTACATCTACGACTGTTTGTGAGAGGTTATAGGGATTCGAAGGTAAAACCGATAACAACTCGATGCAAATTCTTGGAAAATGATTCAACTTCAAGCTTTGTCTCTTTCAAGCATACACTTGGAGAAAGATGTAAATATCGTACCGGCAATGATCATCATGCAGATGGTAAAAATCTTCTCGTTATCGGTCTCGGCGGCGACGTTACCAAAGCCCACAGAGGTCATGCAAGTCATCGTGAAGTACAACGCGGTGACGTACATGGTTCTCCTGGATGGCCCCGCGACCAATTCCGGCGCGGTGCTGGTATTGGTCCACAGATAGCTGTACGGTGACTGGGTGACGTTTGCCAGCTTCCACAGCCAAGAGTACTGGACTCCATTGTCCGCGTCCGACCTTCCTATCGAGTACCTTTAACCCAATGACCTTTCTTATTACTCTCGTCGCATTTACCCCTCTACCATTTTACATTCTCTACATTATAAAGTATATAATATAAATACTTAGGGTGTTTACAATTTTTGCGGATAAATTGAGGTAACTGTGTTTGCTTAAGAAGTAAAAAAAAAAAAGAAAAAAAGAAGGTCATAGGGGCTTTCAGTTACTTCAACATATTCTTCTTGTGAAATGGGAAATGCTAGATATAATATTATAATTTGTCACCTTCCAGTTTGTCTGGAAAAATTGAAAACGCCCTGTAAAAAATGAAGGGCGAGTGGGATTCGCTGGGAACGCGTGAAAGAAGCACGCATGCTTTTTGGCTGATGGCGAGATTTCCTATAAGCGTCAGCGTCTCAACTCTTGGACTGGGCAAAACATGCTCCTATATCTTTCTACACGCGATTGCTAAATTCAAATGACTGGATAATCTACCTCAATGTCTATAATCTTCTTATCTTCCATTTTTTTCTGTATCTTTGCTTCAAACATGCAACGTAACCTGATAATTAATAAAAAAAAAAAAAAAAAAAAACAATACTGAGAACTACATTACCGACGAAAAATAATCGCATGAAATAAGTTGAATATGTTAATAAATCTGTACTATATACGTTTGCATATCCGTGTATATCAAAAACTACACGGATTAAAACACGAATACTTTCAAAACTATAATATCATAATTTAATTGATATGTACATATTGATATATTGGCATTGGTATACAGATTAATATTATTGTATCAATATACGTATTGGTATAATGATATAATATACATGTTAAAAATTATAATTTGATTGATATATGCATATTGATATATCAGTATTGGTATACTACAATATTGCATTGATATAATATTGATATTATTATATCAATATACATTGGTATATTAATATATTATTATGTTAACATACATATATTGTTTATATTGATAATATACATATCCAAAACTGTAGTATCATGATATAATATCATAAATGCGTGTGGCGCTTATAAGAAATCCCATCTTGAGATTCGCGCGTTAAAAAACATCTTCTCTCCATCTCTTCGAATAGATACATCTTCTTGTTTCATTGTGGCCACTCTTTGGAATGGAAAAGGAGTTGGCAAGAAGGATCACGGTCAAACATACTCGAAACTTCTTTTGGGAACGGACACGATTCGCCAACAGAGAATAATAGCGTTTCGAGCAGAAGAGCTAGGCGTTACGGTCGTGGTTCTCCGGCGATTGTCGATTCGACGTTGGAGGAATGTTCAGGGGATACAGAGGAAACGTTCTTTGTCGAGGAAAGGTTAGCATCGTCGTCGACTTTCTTCTCTCTCTCTCTCTCTCTCTCTCTCTCTCTCTCTCT
>CAJDYZ010002930.1:21671-37440 GCA_903986555.1 Heterotrigona itama
ATTTTGTAAAATAAAAAATTGTTTAATGTAAAATATGAAAAAATGAAAAGTTTATTTTGAACGGATAGTAAAATATTTTTAGGCCTTGAGTAAAACAAGTTTCGACTTACTTTACTTGCTCATAAATTAATCTATTTACTTTTTATTTTCTTGTTACAAAAAAAGTTCTTGTTACAAAAAAGTAGAAAAATCTAGAAAAAAGACTTTGATATTACAGAGTTATTAATCATTCATATTCCGCATTATCAATATAAATTCAGGAATCAAGAAGAATTATCGAATAAAATTACAGAGAGTTACAAACAAAATATAACAACAATTAACGAAGGTTCAAGCAATTATTAAGATGTAGATGAGTAGATCTAAATCAATTTTCCTTTATTAAAAAAAAAAAAAAAAAAAAAAAAAAAAAGAATTATATTACATTTCCTAGAAATTTTTTTACATGTATTTTACGATATATATACAAATTTTTGGCACGTTCTTTTCTTTGCATTTCGACGTGAAATGTGCTGAGTTATCCTCGCGTATAAGTAGAATGGTGAAAATCCACAGGGATTTATTTTGGAGGGAAGATTTTATCCATTGGCACGCGACTAAACACTTCGTTGCTGAGTTTGGTGAAAACTTGACTGAACGTTTCTTCATAGGGGGCTTGGAGTTCTTTGAACAGCAGGTCGGAGTTTTCATTTATAAAACGATTCAGCTGTGTTCCTATGAAAAGAATAATTCAAGTGTTAAGTGTTTAATCATTAAATTCCTGATGAAATTAATCTAATTTATTAACTGACAAGTTTTAAGGCCTAAAATCAGATTTAACGAAACCTAACCTAGCACAAAATTCATGGAGAGGAATATTGCAGGAACTGTGACATTGATGCAAAAAGCAAATGCATTTTTATGATTAAATTAACAGGAAATCGACGATATTGAAAACGCTAGAGGTTACAAACGATATATTATGTTTTTTTTTTGTTTAAAATGATGCGATAAATTGATAACAAGATAAACAAGATTTCTTTCTTCGTGAGCGGCATAATAAGTATAATTATTCTAATTTATTTGCAAGTAACGATTCTAAGAAATGATTTCCGCGTAATAATTCGCGTAAAATAATATGTTGGTATTTCCTATTTAGGAATATATCACATGTGTTTATAAAAAATTTAATGTAAATGATTAGAGCACAAAAACTTGTAGCAAAGAAGTTGAAGTAGCAAACACTTCTTTCATATTCACTGTTATTACTGTTATTACAATAATTATAGTTTCTAGAGATTAATTGACATGCATTGGGTAAGTGGTAATTGTATAATGATTGTTTTAATAAATACCTAGAACCTTGTCACCATTGAACAGGTTGTCGAAGTTCAATTTGACTCGGTCAGGATTGAATGTCACTGAATATTTCTTGATTCTCAAATAAGTTTCTCCGTCCTTCTTGTATGGCTCGCAGGACAATTCATTATGTGATTTCAAGCCGTCTAAATGTTTGAACAATCGAGAAACACAAGATAAATACAGATGTGTAAATACAGTAGTTATTGGGAAAAGCACATTAAGTTTAAAATTAATGTAAGATATAAATGAATGATAACAGTAATATAAACAGTAATATAAACAAATATAAAATGAATAATATAAACAAATATATTTACACATGGTGATGTTCGATTTTCCAGATCCTTTGACAGGCAACAGTAATACTTTTCCATCGAGCTTGTAATCAGCGACGAAATCCACTTGAGGATTGAACGAGTCTGATGTTAATAGGCATCCATTATCCAGCTCTAAGCTAAAAAAAAAAAAGAGAAAAACGAATGTTAGATTTATGTAACAACTTTGCTAAGAAGAAGTATTTATTCATACGTATTTTGCACATTCTCTAATAATACAATCTGCTAAACTTTTTTTACGTATGTCCAATTTTTGATAATTATATTGTTGTTTTCCATATAAACGGCAGATTTGTAATAAGTTCTTTTGTTAGTTCAATTTCTCAGATAAACACTCGATAATTCGAATCCAACTTAATTTTCGACCTGGCATTTATTCTTCTTTTTTGTTTGTATCCGTCTGATTCTTTCTCCAAACATATAAGTTCTCTCTTAAAACCATATGTAATCGCGATTATTTTATTTGATTAAACTTCTTCTTTGTCAAATGTTCAATGTCGCGCATAATAGACTTTTTTTCCGAATAATAGATCTATTAACAGAATTTTATTTTTTATTTACTTAGTGAACGTCAGGAAAAAAGTTCGATTTTGTATGTTGTATCTAAAGGAAAGTATTTTTGAATCTTTGGAAATTAGTCTATCTAATTACAGAGGAACAGAGTAAGTGTCCGTCAACTTACTGATGATTGTGGATCTCAAGGTCCTTCGTAAGGCCATATAACTTGATGTTCTTATATTCCTGCTTCAGGCTAACCGATCCTTGCAATCCGCCGATTTTCACGCTGTCCACCGCCAGTGGTTCGATCGGGAAAATCTTGAAGCTTTTTAAGCCTGCGCAGAAATTTACACTTTTAATTTCCCCCTCGAAACTGATTAATCCAAAAGAAAGTTTTCTATTAAAAACCCTATAAATAGGAATTTAGGAATTTATCTTTACGAAAACGAAGAAAAGAAACTAGAGATAAATTCTTTCAGTCGCGCAATCTATTTTAATATTATAAGCCAACCAATGGATACGAGAAACGATTACATAAAAGTTCTTTGCAGTTGCGAGTAATAAATCAACAAGTAATAAAAAAAAAGCACTCGGCGCGTTGAAAAGCATGGATGCAATTATGAAGTCACAGTGATAAGATAGAAATAAGAAATAATTGATGAGATTATGGACGTTTTCTTCACTGATTTTAAGAGAAAATAAAGTCGTATAAAAATTTATTTTTATCGTAAAAAGTAATTTTTTCACTTCACTTCACTTCAGAAACTGTTGCTACAATTTTTCACGAAGATTTTTAACAGGAACAATGGAAATAAAGATATTGAAAGTTTTAACATCGACTGTTCGTGTATATTCGAATAATTTGAAGGACCTTGTTGAAATTATTATACGCTTCAAAAATTGTGCTTAGATTTAGAGCTGTTAAGAGTCCAATGACTTATGAACCAGATAGTACGTATACAGATACACACGTGTATGAATTTTGATCGGGGGCCCAGAAAGCGAAGGGACGGTCAACTCGAGTCAAGGAGAACGTCTATAAATTACCACATAATATTGTCGGAGAAACTAATGCCAGTTTCGAGGAAACGCAGCGTGCATTTGCTCCGATGAAATCAACGGGGGATCATGCGCACCGATTATCGACAGAAATAAAAAGTAGGAATGGATCGAAGTCTGTCTCGATCGATTCTCAGTTTAAAATCTCAAGTTTTCGAGATTTCTTGGAACAAAGAGATATTTTTTTTTCATTTTCAAAATTGACGAGATGACCCCTGAACTCCTCTTCCTTTTCATTTTTAAAAACTTTTTTTTTTTTGGAAGTAACACAGTACATTTTTATTTTTACAAATGGAATCAAAGATAAGAAGGATGAAAAGAGTGACCTTTGAGTTTGAAATAGGAAGTGGAGGAATTTATAACTATGAATCATATTCGTTTATTGATGTAGGTTCTTCTCTTCTATGAAGAATCGGTTCTGCGAAAAACTGCGTTTCTAGAACTGAGTGTTGAAATACGAAAATACAAGAACGGAGGAGCAGGTCCGCAGATTTCAAAAAGAAAATAGAAGGAACACAAGTGGAAGATGCAATACAGATACACTAGCCTGTCAATGAAAAGTAGAGACCACCAGAGAGATTGGTTGTGAAATGGTTATATAATCGTGCAAATAATAAGAATACATATTCAACGTGAACTTTATGATTCTGCGGTAATGATGATAATTCAAATTTGTTGTCGGACGTACGGGAAGTTCATCATTCGTTTATCACCTTACAATCCTTCGCGTCGCCGTAGAAAGAAATATTTAATAGCGTGGTTTCTTTCTTATTTTTGACAATTCGTTTCATTGAAACAAATTGATCTTTGCGATAGGAACTGAAAAATTCTCACCTCCAGCCAACGAAACCACAGCATCTCTAGCAGCCTTGTCTAAGCACTTGCTAAACTCCTCTTCAGACAGTGATCTGCTGCATACCTTCCAACTGTTTGCTGGAAAAAAAAGATAGGAAAGACGAAAAACATAGGAATGAATATGTAATATATATACAAAGGTTAAGAATGAGAAAAGTTAAAAAAAAAAAAAAAAATGTTGCATGCAATAGTTATGTAAACGGTCATTGCGTTGCAGTGGATCCAATAAAGTGCAACACCCGTTACAACAGCCAAACTGAAGCTCGGAATTGACTTTCTCTTTCAGATCGTGTCTCCGTGAACTGTAATGGTTTTTAATTGGATCGACCCGTGGAAATCTGGATTGTTTCGTTGCCAATGCAATGTAATGTAACAACTTCGTTGTTTGTACAAATTTTTTGATACAAGTTTTTCTTCAATCTCTTTGGATTCAATGAGTAGTGCGACGGTGGAGGAAAGAAAATTTAAAATGGCTGCTTCCATATTTCGTAATTTATCATTGATATCACCAAACTTTTTTGTACCTGACTTACATCTGACTATGCATGACTTACATTTGATTTTTAATAATGGTTAGATGGTAACTAATTTCTTTTTTATATTTTTATAATAGTTATAATTCTTATTAAGGGTAGATCATATGAAATTTGTTTAAACAGAATAGTTTAGACAGACAGCTTGATGATTTGTTTATAAAGAAAATTGTTTTACAGTATTTCATAATTCTGAAAAATACCAAAGACACTTACGCAGTTCTACAGCAATGACTATCGTCAACGATATCACTACTAAACAGAATTTAATCATTGACATGTTCCGCATGATTGCTCGACTCGAGGATTAATTAACAACTGGAATAGGCTTTTCTTCGGATTGAAAATTTCTTGAGACAGCTGAATGTGAACTGAAAGAAACGGTCATTGATGCAGTCTATTTAAGCAGCAGGATCGCCCCACTACTTGTCTGGTCAAGTACGCGTACCTCAGATTATGGAAAAAAAAATCTTTGGAATAATATGCCAGAATATACAACTCACCGGTGACACATGAGATTTAATGGAGATATAATGAATAGAAAAATTAACAGATTGCTGCCGAAGGAAATCTTTCATCTAAATCGCTGTTCATTGTAACATTTTTTTCTTTTCTCTTCTTATTTTTCATTATCATCTTCTAATATTTATCAGTGAAGAATTTCTCAATTGTTGCTCTGTTTGTTAATTTTTCTATTCTTAGTCTATATTTTGATTGTCAGCGTATAGTTGCTATTTCATCCTCTCGTTGAAAGTAAAAATATTATTTGCATACACACATCCTTTATCTTTTTACATTTTTATCGCGGTTCAATTCCTTTTTTGGTATTGAGTTTATATTAAGAATTTTTTTAAAATTTTTATAAAATATTACATCCATTAATCAAACTTCAAATTTGTTAAATACATATTTAATTCTCGAATATGAAATATTAAACGATCATTCTCGCATTATGTTTTTATTGGAGATGAAACAAGTATATCTGGTTTCATCACAGTATAAGATGTTATTTTACATCTCTTCAGATGTTTCTTTACCAACACTCAAATTTTTTTTTTGTCATATATTAAATTCATATTATATATTCATCACAAAATAAGATTTCAAAACATTTGAATGCTATTTAATGCTATTTCATAAAAAGAAGCGAACACTTTTATACTAACAAGACATATCATAGTCATAGTCTTTGTTTCTAGAGTGGTGCAAGTCTCATAAAAAGAATGTCAACGTACTCGATGGATGCTAAAATTTTCCATTTATCTCTGTCTCGAATGAAGTATTGAAGAGAAAAGTCTCGCTGACTTTCAAGCTGGCGGAAACTGAGACGGAATTGTTCGAAGAGAACAGCGGCCATTTAGGAGAACAAAGGGAACAACAAGAAGTTCTGAAAGGGGTTCGCATCGCTATTAAAAGTCATCCTGTATGCCAGCCTTCCCGCTTGGGAAGAAAGAAGAGTCGAAAATATGTTTGTTGAATATTATAAAATATTCAAATATTCGGAAATCTGTTTCTCAACCATTTCTTCAAGTCGCTATAAATTAGTTAGCTGTAGACTTAAAAAGAAAAAAGTTCGAAACCCGGTTGGATAAAAGTTATTTTCATTAGCGATATATATTAAGGAATATACGTAAAGATGGATGATGACGTATGTTGGGGAGATAGTATCGCGGAGAGGGTTTTCGATTCAAAGTTCAAAAGATAGGTTTTAATAGAATTTTAATACTTTTCGTTCTTAAAAAGTTCGAATCTTTTTATCAAAGTTTACATTACCAGTTCGTCACGTAGACGGTAGAATTACTTTCGCATTTGGAGAACACAAAGTGTTATTTATTTTGTCATTATCCTCCTTAACGCGATTCATTCTTAACAGAAACGTGCTACCGATCACTTCTTCAATCTCTGACGCAGAACGATATGGTAGATACGTACAAATACCCATCATTATGGTCATCATTAGCATTATAGCTGAATGATCGAGAAACACATTCGTAAACAATATGTCCTTAATACAATGTAAATGATTGATTAAATGTGCACGTGGATTTCTCGAAGATGACTAAGATTACGTGTTCACGGTCATCGAGGATTATCTTGAGCCTTCGCGGTTCACTGATCGTGAAATCGGCACAATTTTTATTCCTGGATACATTTTTATATTCGTTGAATATGAAATGTGAAATAACTAACACTATTACTTATACACACGATAATTATTACTGTTTCAATTGCTCGTTATTATTGGCGACTGATAAAAACAATTACAGTTTACAAGAAAGCTAATATTTTTTTGACATTTTGAAGATGGAGAAATATTTAGAGTTTTGTCGATTAGTTTCTTAGTTAATAGTTAATTATAAATATTCTTGTGATGAATGTAATATTCATTGTATCTCGACTTTTTTCCAATCGTTATTAAAAAAATTTTTTACAGATATTCATGTCTCGACTGTAAGTTTTCATATTTTTATTATGATAAATGCACATTCGTTAATTCTTTTTATCTTTGTTCTTAAATTCTAAGAATCAGTTGCAAATTAATTTAATTGGTATGATTTAACGAGCGGCTTATTTTGTATGTAAATCGATTCAAAAAACTGCGTGAAAAAGTAGTAAAGTAGAAGATATACGTCATGAGTAATTATTAATGGCTACTAAGTTTAGTTTAGGACTAAAAAGTAGTAAAGTAGAAGATATACGTCATGAGTAATTATTAATGGCTACTAAGTTTAGTTTAGGACGTTACATGAGTAATTATTAATAGCTACTAAGTTTAGTTTAGGACGTTACATGATAGAATCAGCAAAGAAAAACTGTGCATAAATAATAATTAAAAGTTCGAAGGAAAAATAAATAAATAAATATAATAGTTGAGACAAATGAAGAATAAAAGGGATGTAACGAGTAACAGAATAATAATTTTAAAAAAAAGTATAATAATTTTAATTTCTTCAAGATTTCTTCTTGTAATAATTTTTAATATGACTGGTAGTAAAAAATATATAAACTAAAAATAATACAAATTATAAGTCGATCATCACGACATACGGTAAAATATAATTTTCTTTACTTTTCTATTTTTTGTTGCATCAGTTATCATTCAATTGCAAGCTATATTAATCTTTGTCTAAACGTATACTGACTAGAGTATGAGATCCCGTGAAAACGAGAATAACGGTAGAAAATTGGTTTACCTGTAATCAATTTAACTGAAAAGATATTTACAGTTTGAAAATATAATGCTTAAGTGTTACTTTTGTAACATTGAAGGAAAAATGAACACGCAGTAGGAAAATTCTGGGAAAAGATGAATATTTGATTTAGTAAGTGTGTGTGTCTATTTATCACTTCTGCAATTTAAAGAAATAGAAAAATTCTGGGAAAAGAAGAATATTTAAAACTTATTATTTCTGTTTTAGTATCTCCACCTAGTAAGATCTTCATGGTCATCAGAGACCAGTTTATTTCGTTCATTGCCTTCTTTCTCCACCATTAAGTCAGCGCCCTTTGGCCTCGAATCTTCACTTAAGGACACTGAGATTTATTTATAAATTTCGTGAGATCATATGTTTCTCGACCACATCTTTTTCATCGGCTCGTGTATCTTCGTAAATGAAAACTACCGTGTAAAATGAATTATAACTATTCATAGGAGATTTGTTATCACAATTATCATTTATTATCACCTACATTTATTACTATATTATAATTTGTACAGTTTAAGCCTTATTTATAATTATTATCTAATTATCATGTCTTTTCAATCTGATTTTTCTTTTGCTTTTATAATAATGAAATGTTTGTGAAACATTTTTGTGAGAAATGAAAAAGGCATTTGGATCTTTTTCAGGCAGAATAATACCGACGAGTCTCAAGTGTACTTCTCGTGTTTCGCTGCCATTTAACCAGACAAAACGATTGTTGAAGCGTTCACGACACAATGACTCACGAGGAAGTAAATACGGATGTTTTATTCTTAATTTATTCAACAATGTTCTGTTGCTTTTTACAATGGCACCTCTTAAAAAAAAAAAAAAAAAGAAAAAATAAAGGCAAGTTTATTATAAATAAAATTAAATATTTTTAATATATTAATACATTTTAAAATTTGAACTTCAAAACTTCGAAAAACTTTGAAAAAAATTCAAATCTTCATACGTTGTTAAAAAATTCAAAGTAGTTTGGATAATGAAACTCGAAACAATGAAATTCGATGTGTGATAACACATTCCATCTTCGTTCGTCAGTTTCCAAACTTTCAACTCATTTAGCAATTAAATTTTCACGAAGAAAATAGACTGTGTATTACAAACGCATCTGAACGAAAGCAATAATGGACTCTGCAAACTCAGCTTTTCTTCGATTCTTGGGATTATTTTCTCAACTTTTTCTATCGTTGAGATATCCAGGAATCAATTTCAGAAGCATTTTTCTTTGACGGTGTTAATTTCTCAGTAAAATCGATATTTAATGTCCAAGTTCAATATTTTTCAAATGAATTCTTAATTTATACTCAATGGATAATTGAAAACATATATTGAGATTTTGTAATCATTTGCAGTTGCATGTTATTCAATTAGCATGCAGCATTTAAAGAAGAAAATTATTCGTTCTTTTATCAATAAGAATAGAGACAGTCGGGTTAAGAAACCTCGATTTTTTGTTCATCCGATTTACCTTGCAAACAGCTACAATCTTCACAAATTGAACCGTTTATCGCAAATTTTGCAATCCATATATATTAGAACAGTTCACCTTTCAAATTGGACCTTGTAATCTTTCATCTTAAATCTTAGCTTTCTTCTCATATTTTAAATTCTACAAGAGTTTCAGGGTAATAACGAGCTGTGTTTACTACTGTTTTTGTATGACTAATTCATGAAATTAAAAGTTCATCCAACTTTCGTCAATTTGTAGGATAACGTATGACCGCGTGACGACCGAAGGACGCGTAACGTATACTTATGCATCGTTCAAGTCCATCAGTCATGGCCATCGCACGTCCATAATTTACAAAATAATTTTACATCATTTTTTCCTTATTTTATGGAATGAAAATAAAGATTAAAATATATGAAATGCAAATTATATGCAAAATCATATAAAATGTACAAAGAAAGATTTCTAGTAGATAAACATCTTAGTTTAAAAATAAATAATCTATATTTTGTGTAGATTTTTAAATAAATAAAATTTTATTGATCCAATTAAAATCATGAAGATTTAATACAATAGTATCACAAATAAATATTGTTACAATTGTTTTACGTGCTATAAAATTCTCACGTAATGAAATAAAAATCTCACGATAAATGTTATATAATTCTATATTGTTTGTTCGTTGTAGAATTTACAAAATGATATTAAAAGACGTCTCGCGGTTATGCATCTTTTATTTAATAGAAATTTGTATCTGGCAAACTCGTGAGAGATTGTCAATTCATCATCCATCATCTAATATAAATTTCTTTCATTTCTGTCTTATTGAAACTAATATTTCATTCATTTTTAATAATAGTAAAAAATACAAATAGCTAAAATCAAGTTTCTTTTTAAACACATAGCTTCATTTATTGCAATAAAAAAATAACTTTTAATTAAGGCAATAGTTTTTGATACTTAAGGGCTAAACTGTTCAAGGAAGGTCTTATTTTCGTGATACCAAGATCTATGGCATGACCAGTTAGAGGGCAGGTCTGACATCGCTTCTTTTTATTGCTTATGTTAAAATTGCCTCTCTCTTGACGAACGATATATCTAGGGAAATAATGAATTCGTTTTCGTTGCGTGGTGACACAAGGCGGCATTGTTACAACTAAGTCTTTCTTATGAATCCTTCCCACTGGTTCAGGGAACAATCTGTCATTTAGCACATACTGTTCCAGAGAACTGGAAGATTTAGATGATACTAAAGTATGGCTGGATCCATGGGTGTCGAAGTAATTTTGCTCGCGAAATTTTTCCAGTTCTCTCATTTCTTTATCAGAGAGGTATTTTCTGCCAGTTTCGTCTGGTAACTTGTTTATGCAAACTGTGTTTTGATACCTATCTGACTCAATGTAAGTGTCCTTTTCTAAAACAGGTTTAGAATGTTCTATTTTGTTTCTCTGACAACATTGACACTCCTTGTCAGGTACTGTTTTTTTATCCTTAGTTGCTACTTTTGAACTAGATTTAGACTTTTTTAGATCAGGTACGGGTGCCTTAGATGAAAGAGTTTTTTTTATCACAACTTTTGGCTTTGAATGTTTTTTTAAAGATACTTGAATTCCTTTGCTACATTTTTCTATAGCTTCAGAACCTGAACATTTTTCACTGATTTCTGACCTTGTAGGCATAGATTTTTCTAAGCGAAAACTAGTTTCTGATTTTTCATCACCAGCTTTCAACTGACACGTAGAATTAGCATTATATACGTTTCTTTTGGCCATGAGTTCGTGATAACAAGGTGATCTGTAACAGGTCTCTGGACAATCTCCTGCCGCTCCTTGCAAGAGAGAAACTCTGCTTCTGACATTGCGCAAAAATTGAGATCTAGGTGCATAATCTATCTTTTGAACTCTCCTCAATGTTTCACAACTAATGGGTGAAGATAATGCCGACTTTTCACAATTATCCTCTACCACTATAGCAGGAGTGAAAGTATGACTCTTGCATCTTTTGCTAGGAGAATGTGGCTTACGCTGTGTCTTTGTGGGTTTCAGTTGTGTTTTCTTAATTTCTGAATTACAGTAACATTCTTTTACTGGTTTTCTACGAATGTTTTCCAAACAGGCCTGATTTTCACAATGTTTCTTTGACGATACTAATATTCTCTTTGCTGTTGATGTATTAGGCATTGATGCTGATGTCTGATGGCAATCACAAAAACAATCTGATTTTAAGGCTTCACCAACTCCACTGGAATCATTTCTTAATTTCCATGATTTGATGTCTTTTTTGCAAGATGAATGTGACACATTTGTCTTGCCAATATGATTTTTAAAGTCATTTCTGAATGATCTGTATTAAAAAATCAGACTATTGTTATGTGAAATATGTACTGAAAAATCAGACTATTGTTATGTGAAATATGTACTGAAAAGTCAGACTATTGTTATGTGAAATATTGCGTGAAATACTCACAAATTTCTGGAGTATAATTTCTTAATTTCGTCTTTAACTTTTCTAGAATTCTTATCTACTTGCGCCAATAAATGTCTACTTCGTTTACGCAAAATCTCTATACGTTCGTTGAAGTTCTCACCCATATGATTACGATGTATGTATGTATCTGTTAATTAAACAAAAATTTTTAATCGATATCAGAAAGTTCATTTTCACAAAGAATTTATAAGTATTGTGCAGTACTGTTTTTATGGCTTTTTTTTTATGTACGATAAAATATTTTCTCTAACATTCTCGAAGGTGAACTAACAAACAATAATAAATCAAAAAAATCGAATATAATTGTTAAAATTTCTGAATCACTTACGTTCAATTTCTTCTCAGGAATTACGCTTTTTTGACTTCTTTACATCTTCGACTTTCCCAAATTGTCAATAATACAATCGCGTTCCGACTTCAAAACATCGTGACAAAAATGTTTATTTTTATTTCATCAATTGAAGTTTACCAAGCGTCCACTATAAACAGAAAGACGCGATCAGGCCTACCACAGTAATAAAAACTATTTTTTTCTCTATAAATTTTTTTCAAATTAAATAAAAACCATCCAGCGTTTCATACGGATTCTTTGAAAAACGTGAATTTTCTTCAATTATGGAAATGTAAATGCGCTCTAAATACGTTTTAGAGGTTAATTTTCGCTGTTCGAAGGATACAGTGGGATTTTGGAAATAGTACTTTAGTGCAGCCATGTTGGAGCGACGCGTAGGACGCGGCGTACGTTATAATGTCCCGTCGCTCAAGTACTTTTTAATTTAATTAATCACCTTCTGTTTTCTGTCGATGTTTCGTCTCGATGTTTGTCCACGTATCCGCATGACGTGCGAAATATGAAACTGAACACGTAGTCACAACTGAATTGTTGATTCCTCGATCGCGGTGAGACATCCATATTATAGGTTATAAACGCTCGCATGTTTTAATCGAAAACGCGCGTATCTTTAGCGTCCATTCGCGGCAAAATGGATTTCTCCGGGAACAACGCGGTCCACGGTGCGCTCCCGCAATTTTCTGAATTGACATCTCGACCGAGCACAGTTCCCACGCCAAAATTCACCAGCAGTGACAATAATCAAGCAGAGCAAACCATTGTTTATACGACCGCCGCTGGTTCAAATCAGACAAAACAAAATTTATTGGTAAGTTTTACCTTAAGTTCGTATCATAATTTTCCTGCTTAATTTTCTGATTTGTTTCTTTTTTTTTCCCAAGGTGAATTCAACGAACAAGTACACAGGGCCAATATTAGCATGGCCAGACCCTAATACCTTGATGCAGTTTTGTGAAAAGCAAGGCATTCAGACAATTAACATTCCTAATTACAATCAGAACAATCCGATACTTAGTGTCCAATCGAACAGCCTACCAGTAAGGATTATACCTAATATGTATTTGCCATCAACCTCGCAGGCAGAGGTTGTGAAACAAGACTTGGATTCAAGAATCGAAAATGAAAAGCAAACGTCTGTAATGGTATAGAACTCTTCTAATTAGCTAATAGTATATCTGTTGAGAGATGTGTATCTTCACATAGTAAGAAAATTAATATTTCAGCAAGATTCTCAACTTCAGCAACAAAGTGCCATGACGGAATATTTTCAAAAGTTGCAAGCTACCACTCTTCCACTGACACTGCAACAATTGATCAAACTGCAAACGGAGCAGGTGAAAAAAGAGAAGACTGAGGAGGAAAAAGCGGAGCACACGCAGAACAATATTCTCAACATTCCTAGTGTTCCAGTATTCAGAAATATTCAAGTACAGAATGGAAACAACAGTTTCATCAATTCAGATCAAATGATGGTATCTATAAATCCAAACGATCTGAATATTCAAGTAGAGAATCAGCAAGAAAATGAAAATGCAGTACAGACTGTTAAGGTAGAGCAGCAGATACAAACTGACTCGCCAAAAATCGAAAAAAAGATGAAATTCCGGGCGAAAACCGGGGAGATAAAAATTAGCGTTGCTTTGGATGGTTCGACGCTCTACTGTTGTCCTGAGTGTAACTTGGCATTTCCGGATAAAACAGAAATTGAGCAACATATACAAGCTCACATACAGGTACATGTTAAATTATTTCAATATTTTTAATTGTTGAAATAAATGTATTAAATCAACACAAACTTTATTTTACAGGAACGTAAATACCAATGTAAAGAATGTGGTGCCATGCTGAAACGAAAGGAGCATCTCGATCAACACATGCGTGGTCATTCGGACGAGAGGCCATTCAAGTGTCCAGTGTGTCAAAAAGCGTTCAAAAGGAACGAACACTTGACGAGGCATTACGTTATTCATTCTGGAGATAAGAATTTTTCGTGTTCGGTGTGCCAGAAAGCCTTCTCTAGGAAAGACCACCTGAACAAACATACTCAAACGCATCTAGGAATTAGAAGGAATAGAACGAAGAAAGATTCGTTTTTCATCGAGCAAAAGGATCCTTTTGAGAAAGCTCCTGAAGTTTCCACGATGCCTAAACAGGAAGTGAGCTTCGTCTTGAAAGACGGAGGTTTCATGAAGCAAGAGCCTAATTTCCTGCAGTATATACAGAACCTCCAAAAGGATCAGAATCTGATCCATACGTTCTCGTCGTTCAAGGAACAAGTGATGAAGGAGGCAAATGTGCTGCAACAACAAGCAGTAAACATGAACGAGATTCTGCCTCAGAATACAAGGTACTTAATGCCGTCTTAGTCGTAAATAAGCTCTTTTAAATTCAAAGCAATAAAGGCTGTTCATGTAGGGGCGTCGGGGTTTAGCACAAAATAGAAAATTGATTAGGCGTATTCTTAGGAATTGGAACGCATTATAGTCATATTGTGGAATTTTTGGAAAAAGGAGCGGCACTAGGAGACTAAGGTGCAATTAGTAAATGAATAGTCATCGATAATGAATTTTCATGAATGTAATAGTCATGAATGTTGGTGGTGATCAATTATCAAACTCTAACTAGAGTCTCAATGAACTTGGAACATAGTCTTTTTTTGTGAGAAGTATTTTATATTCATACTTTCAGCGGACGTATTATGAAGTTCCATAGTCAAGTATTTCATTTGCATGAAATAGTGACACTTAATGATAGTCTGCCACAAAGCCCGAATGAGTCTAATAATAAAAGCCTAGATAAACTAAAAACAAGCATACCAACACGCAAATTGAAACGAAATGAACAACCTGCGTAAAAGCACACTGTATTTTATTTAAACTAGTTTTAAAGACAGTAATCTTTTTATTGATTCTAGTCTATGATCACAGAAAGCATGGCAAATGTAGGTCACCGAACTTGAATTTTTTATTGTCACTTGCAAATTGTTCTTCTCTTTTCCAATGAATTCGAGTTCCGTTTGTGACCTAGAATGAAGTATGGTTAAAGTAACTCGCAATTTACTGTTAGGTTAACTTAACGAGTACCAATAGCAAATAATAGCATACTGCCAATAATTATGGTTACAAAAATTTGTAGAATAATTGTATATATAAGTGCTATACAAATTTGACCTGATGGAGACTCAGTGGTATATTGTTTGATCTCTGATTCGTCCGTGTCCATCTTTGACAAGTATCTATGTAATAATATAACTCATTTTATAGCAATTATAATTACAATCACTTTTATTTTTTCTTTTTTCAATTTTCTCGAATTGAACAAACAGATATATTATCTATGCGTATGATTTTTTATCGATTTCTAGTGAAAAGATATTTGTAGTATATAATTACTTTTATTTTCTTTTTTTTTACAAACTAATTTTTAAGGCAAAAGCAATAGGAATTTTTAATTGAAAAGTGGAAGTATATTTATAAAACAATTTTTCGTTCGTATTTTTTTCTTTCTTTTTTGTAATAGTTTTGAGAAGTGATGTTAAGAGAAAGAAAGATTACTTTGCTCAATATTTGCAAGATGACTCGAAGGTCTTTTGTTTTCTTGTACCAAAGATTATTCACTTGAGTAGTACTTTCTGACGAAAAACTTTTTTT
>CAJDYZ010002949.1:43612-70357 GCA_903986555.1 Heterotrigona itama
ATTCATTTCAGTCTCTACACTTATCATTAATATAAAACTATAAAATGTTTATATCATACGATGGATAAAAAAATTCAATAGAACGAAATACCTCTGAAGCAAGCAATTTTATATTAAAATCATAAAAAAAAGTTAGAACAATTCTAGAAAATAACAATTATGAAATAACCTAACATTTCAAGAACATCGAAACGTTTAGTTACTTCTACATTTTATACGTACATTGGTAAAATCGAATATCTTTAAATTTAAATTTAAATAAAAATAAACCGACGTTTTTAGTAAAAATTTCACAATGTTAGGTTAAAATATGTTGGTAGACTCTTACCATAAAAAAATAATTCACGATTTACTGTTCTCACGACAATTGAAACTGGTTTTTACAAGAAGCACTCGAGCATTATTTGATGTAACAACATTAAGTGTCGTTTAATACAACGACTCTAACGACTATTAAATAAAACTTCGTAATTAGACTCAACCAACTGTAATCAAGTTCTCCAGTTCATTTCCTGCACCGAATAGCAGAGCACCTGCCACTTCAAAGTTTCGCTCGTTTCCGAAATTCTCAGCCAATAGGGATTACTTAATGTGGCTCATCGGCGCAACTTGATTGGCTAATTTAAAACGAAAACGTTCGAATCGATTCGACTCAGCCAAACTCGATTCGATTCAATCCAATTCGATCAAATTCAGTTTCAGTCCCGACTATATAATTTTGGCGGGATAAAATCATCAAACTCCAAATACAAAATGTTCGTATAAAGAAAACAGTTATCGAAATAAATAAATGACAATAAACTGTTCGATCAGATCACTTACTTTTCGCATTGTTCCCCATTATGGGCTCCTTCGCAAGCACCAACGTGATATTCTTGCTCTCGAAAAAAGGCCTGACACGTTCACAATCGGTGGACACGAAATCGGTATCGTTTCGCGGATACTGGGCGAAACGCGGCGACCGAGACAGCACAAGATCGGTACAACCGCATAACAATATCACGATCGACACAGGTGCCAGAATCGCACGATGATACCTCTGAATTACTTTCATTTTGGCAAGAAATAGATGAATTGGCGGGACGAATCGGTGACAAGGAGCGAGGAAAGCGAAAGAAATAGAAACTGAGCGGAAGCTATACAGTGGTATAAAAGGGCTGGTGGTGAGTTCCGTAAATCGTGCTCAAGAGCGTGAAAAGGAGAGAGAAAAAGGGACACCGAGGTACGAGCAGCGAGACGATTTAATTCCTCCTTCTCCTTCTTCTTCGTCTTCTTCTTCGTCGTCGTCGTCGTCGTCGTCCTTGTCCTCGTCCTCGTTGTCGTCCTCGTTGTCGTCGTCGTTGTCGTCCTCGTTGTCGTCGTCGTTGTCGTTGTCGTCGTCGTCGTCGTCTTCGTCGTCTTCGTCGTCGCGTATTCGGTACGATGCAATCGTTCGAAGAGTCATCAACCGCGAAACGAGACGCGACGGCTTCCCCTTTCTTTTTGGTTCTTCGAAAAGACCGCGCTGTCAAACGGCACAGCAACAGCCACGGATGTTACTGCGAGATTTCGAGAAGCGCGAGACGTGCATTTGGCGTGATCGCGCGATGGACGGACAGACGAGACGACGGCTGTAATAATCACGACATACACTGCCCAGACCGCGCAACGTGTTACGATCCGCACACATACACACGCGATCACTCCGGATACACCACAATAATAAGCACACACATGCACGCACGTTTAATCGCACGCAAGCATGCATGCATGCACTACGCGACACGCGTTCCACGAGTAGCTCGATGTGACTGAAGTGCCCGTGAGCCGAGAGCGGCAACGCGTATTCACAATTCGACCGACCGGCACTCTCCCCACTACATTCCCTCCGATTCTCGCTCGCTACCCTCTACAACTCTACATTTCCCCCCCACTTTTCAATCCACACCGAACTACATGCCCACCTACTTGCTTACTTACCTACCCAAACGCCGTTCCTAATACCTTTCGAAGACGTTACGTGCCGCCACCAATCATTATCTTATTTCTTTTTCTCCATTCTTATTCCCATCAATCGGTTTGCAAAATAAATTAATGATGTGCGTTATGACGTTGAAATTGAAAAAGATCATGAACATATAAAGTACAATTTATGTTGATGAAGTACAAAGAAGTACAGTTACTTATAATTAGACTACGGATTTTTATGCATTTGTAAGGAATTTGCAAATATCCAAAGTGCGATACTCTGTGTGATAATTAATAGAGAGAATTCTTTATCTAGTTTCTAAATCTTTTCTAAATTTTATTTGTAAAAATGTGAATTTGAATTTAAATCTGCAGTATACTCATAATATACATAAGTGAAAACGTATAAAAATACTTTTTTGAAGTACTGAAATACTAAAATATAAAAAATAACAATGTACATTGAATCCGTATGAAAACAAAGTATTTAAATAAACGTAATTTGTGTTCTCGTCTGATTCACTTGCCACACATTCAATGCTTCATATTCTTCGATACAGTCGTTAATTTGATCGGGTTTAAATCCTTTGCTTGTACACCGTTCCAATATGTCCGATACTTTAACAGTTTTTTTATCACTTGCCAGTTCTCTAATAAGATGGAAAATTCGATTCATCGGGTTTTGCTGGACATTCGTTGCTAATGTCTCAGAATAATTAATAGAATGCTTCGACATTTCTATCAATCTATTTGCCTCAACAACATCTGCCTTTTCGACAACATTTGATAATCTTAAACGTGCCAGTGCAGTCGACAAACGTAATAGAGCCAACAAATTACGTGCAGACGTAAAAGTTTTATCCTGGCTATTGCGAGCTGCTTTTCTCATTTCCACGTAGGATTCTGGAAATGGTAATAATTGTACGAAAATATAACTATATACTTAACGATAAATTTACACAATACAGAAATATAATCAATAAAATTTTTACCAACGATATAATCAGTTAATTCTTCTGGAATAACAGGCTGTTTTGTTTTACACAAAGTGATATACTTTCTAATCAAGTTCATATCCAAAGCCTGCGTTTCCGTCGGTGGTTGTATACAATGTTGATGAACATAAGTTATGTGTTGAGCCATTCTAAAAAAATATTAATTGAATTATTATATATTCTTTAATACATAAATAAAAGAATACATTAATATAAATACTAACTTTAAATCATTGCTACGATCTGCTCGATCCTGAATTAACCATAATAAATCAAACCGTGATAATAAAGCAGCAGGTAACTGAACATTTTGTTCGATTGTTCTTTTCGGATTATATCTACCATAAGCAGGATTTGCCGCAGCTAATATTGAGACTCTCGCGTTCAAACGAGTTGTAATTCCTGCTTTGGCAATCGATATAGTTTGTTGCTCCATCACCTCGTGAATAGCAGTCCGATCAGCATCTGCCATCTTGTCAAATTCGTCAATACAACAAACTCCTTCATCAGCTAGTACCAAAGCTCCTCCTTCGAGCATCATTTGACCAGTTAAAGTATCTTTCATAACCGAAGCAGTTAAACCTACTCCAGAAGATCCTCTACCGGTTGTATATTGAGATCGGGGAGCTAATCTCGTTATAAACGAAAGTAACTGAGATTTGGCAACTCCAGGATCACCCATTAAACAAATATTAATATTACCTACAAATAACAAATGCAATGAGCTAGAAAGAAAAAAATATGTATAATTAATACTTATAAATATAAAACAAACCTCTAATTTTAATATCCTCTCTGTGTTTGTCTGTACCACCAACTAGCAGTAATAACAGTGCTTTTTTAACATCCTCAAGCCCATAAATTTCTGGAGCGATAGAACGAGCCAATTTACCATAAAAATCATCCTCTACTAACAATGATAATTCTTCGTCCGTTAAAAGCGCATTGCTGTCATCAGCGGTTTGAGAATTAGTGAGACAAACAATTCTCTGTACCATAAAAAATACATACATATTATTTATAATTTATATTAAAGAATATATCATTATAAAAATAATGAAATCCATACATGTGCGTCTATATATGTTTCATTTAGAAGAGCTGCACCCACTCGAACACTAAAACCAGATTTTATAATAGGTAAAAAAATACCGGTAATTAGTACGTGATCTCCAGGTAAACATTTTCTTGTTGTTTCACCTCTACAATATATTGTCAATGTTCTTGGAATATGACCCACAGGAACTTGATCACTCTTAAAATTATAAAATTATAATTATTACTAGCAAAAAATTACTATAATAAATAGATATTTATGAATGCAAAAAACTTATATTTATATAAAATATACTTACATGTTCTTGTATTTTTAGTTCTTGAAATTTTACAAATTTTGATCCTCTTGTTTGCATATCTAGCACACCACCAGATTTATTTATACGACAATCATCACTGGGACATTGTCTCAATGGCATATATTTGAGAGATTGAACCTAAAAATTTCAATTTTATTAAATTCTTAATTCGTCCTGTAATATAAAAATATCATTAACTTCTTACTGGTTGGAATGTTTCAGCACCACACTGATCGCATGTGTATGTAGCAACAACAAGTAAAGGCATTACATCACTACATCTTGTTACTATACCTCTCACTGTAACTAATTTTCCTATTTTGTCAGCTTTTATATCTCTCACAGAGTACACTTTTGCTATCTCAAAATCCTTGAAATACACTTCACTAAAATTTCCATAAAATTTGTTTGTATTATGTAATTATATACTTGCATAAAGAGATAAAAGTTAATATTAAAAAATCATATACAAGCGTCTCATAAGTTCTGGAGCATATTTATTTCTTGGATCACGTTGTTCCCCAAGATGTCTGTTACGACTTTCCATTAATAATCTATGTTCAATATATACATCTAAAGCATCTTTAGGTGGTACAGGTTTTTCTTTAAAATCGGGTAACATCTCTTGAATAAGCTATATTAATGTAAATATATTTTTATAATCCAATATATAAAAAATAAAATCTTATAATAATAAAGTCTTCAATCTTATAATAAAAAATGAATATATTAACATATTCATAGTCTGTTAATGGATGTGTACATGTGGTCAGATTACAGTGATCGTCAAAAAACAAATGACGAGTATTCAAAGAAGAAAAAATGAAGAAAAACTTTAATATAATATATATCACATATTTGCATATAAAAAAGAAAAATGAACATATTAATATACCAGATTACACACATATTGTAAACTTACCTCCAAAAGTACATTGACGTATCTTCTAGTATTGTTTGCAATGGATATTGCTAATTCATCATCAAAGTCATGTATATCATCTAACTCTATTACTAAATCTACTTGTTCACGATGAGCAATATTAGTGAGTTGTTTCCTGTACTTAAATGTTTTCTCACCAGTTTCACTATCCACTGCCACGAACTCCGTCAAGAAAGTTTTTAATTGTTCTAATACAATAAAAAAATTAACCGATACGTTAAATCTATTTAATTATTATGTTGTAGATTTTTAATGGTTAGTTTATAACATAAATACTCACCCCTAACTTTTGTATAATCCTTTGATATTTTAGGTGGCATTGTACTAAATTTATATTTTTCGTAATTATTTTAACTTAAATTTTACTTTTACGTGAATATCTTATATTTCGGTGTGTATCAGAACACGCAGTTCTCGAAGTAATCTTCCCGCCTAAACTAAACCGGATATATGCCAAATTTTAATTTAACCTTTCAATTTAATTTATCATTTAATTAAACATATAGTTTTTCACCTACATTTATTTATTGCAATTAGATATTTTAATATATATATTATTATATTAAAGACAATATGAACTTATAATTTAACAATAATAATAGTTTACGATTATGAAACTTTAATAAATAAAGAATTGAAACATCTGATATTTTTTAAATAGATAAAACTTTATAAAAATCGAAAAAAATAGCATTTAAAAACTATTATTAAAAGATATTTAAACATCTAAAAAAATGTTTCGATAGTGAATATACTTTACGTTCATGAGCATCCTAAATGCAGTATATAAATACTACATACACACTAGTTGCTCATGGTTGTCATTTTATATTTGAATTTCAATGTAAGGTTAGATGTGTATCACATGTTTCTTTTTGGCTTCATAAAATATTTTAAAATAATAAAATGGGTAAAGTAAAGAAAATAAAGTTTTCTAGGAGTGAAATGAAACAGCCAAAAATGGCTTTAAGTGATCAAATAGAAGAAGAAAAGATTGCGAAATCGAAAAACAGGCAAAAGAACAGAATTCGCAAGGAAGATGACGATAAGGTTATATTTGTATTTTTTAAGTTTTTGAGACATAAAAATGGAATGTAATGCTTTTGAAATTACTTTATATTTATACAACTTCGTATAATCATTTTAAATAATCACTTTAAAAAATTTAGATTGATTTTTGTTATATGATTTCATTTGTACAGTTTGTGGATCCTGTTCTTACAAAACGAATTTTATCTCAAGCCAGACAACAACAAATGGAAATTGAGGAAGAAAATGCAATTGGACGAACATCAGACTCTGTAAAGAAACCAGTAGTAAGACTTAGTACTGATCCTGAATTTAGTGACATAGAGGAATCATCGAGTGAAGATGAACATGATAACGTACAATATTATGAAAATATTGAAATAAATGAAGAAGACGAACGTGCTATACAAATGTTCATGTCTAAGGATCCTGTGCCTATGAAAACATTAGCTGACATAATATTAGAAAAGCTAACAGAAAAAAAAACAGAAATTGAAACTCAATTTTCAGATGTAGGCTCTATTCAAATGCAAGAATTAGATCCAAGAGTTAAAGCAATGTATGAAGGTGTTAGAGATGTATTAACAAAATATCGCAGTGGGAAATTACCTAAAGCATTTAAAATTGTTCCTAGTTTGAGAAATTGGGAACAAATATTATATATTACTGAACCAACAAAATGGTCAGCCGCAGCAATGTATCAAGCTACCAGAATATTTGCCTCAAATCTTAAAGAAAAAATGGCTCAAAGATTTTATAATTTGATACTATTACCAAGAATTAGAGATGACCTAGCAGAATATAAGAGACTCAATTTTCATTTATATCAAGCATTAAGGAAGGCGCTATTTAAACCTGCGGGTTTCATGAAAGGAATTTTACTTCCACTCTTAGAGTCTGGAACCTGTACATTAAGAGAAGCTGTTATTATTGGATCTGTAATTGCTAAAAATTCAATACCGATTTTACATTCTTCAGCAGCAATATTAAAAATTGCAGAAATGGATTATACTGGAGCTAATAGTATTTTCCTCAGGATATTTTTAGATAAAAAATATGCTCTTCCATATAGAGTTATTGATGCAGTAGTATTCCATTTTCTTAGGTAAAAATTAAAAATTTAAGACATCATTCTTTTAATGATGCTCTAGTTTTAATTTTTATTTCTAGATTTGAAAGAGATTCTAGAGAGCTACCAGTTTTATGGCATCAGGCATTATTAACTTTTGTACAACGTTATAAAACTGATATTAGTTCTGAACAGAAAGAAGCTCTGTTAAGATTATTAAAGAAACAATTTCATCATACAATTACAGCTGAAGTAAGAAGAGAATTGCAGCATGCTAAATGTAGAGACACAGAAATCACAGAACCTGCGTTAGAACCAATGATTTATTAGAGGTTTGTATTTCATTAACTTTGTAAATTGAAATATTAATAATCATAAAATAAAATTCATCTTTTTTCATCATATGTTTCAACTTATTTGTGACAGAGTTACCCATTAATGTATTGTTATTGTACATAACACGAATGAAACATGAATCTATACTCTGATGAAAATTTGATGATAATGAACCTAATAATTATACAATAAAAATATCAGCTGGTTTACCAATATTAAAGTATATTATGTTTAACCATATGTACTCAATATTAGGTAAATATAATCATTTTTGTTAACGAATGTGTTAACAATCTATAATCTTTTTATAAATAAAATGTATAATGTATAACTATTCATAAATTCAAACGTTTGTAAATAATTTAATAATAAATAATGCTTTCAAAATCGTCTTAACAAAGTTTAGTTGGGAAAAACTGAAACACCTTGACTTATAAGATAACATTTATGGTTTGAATTTATTGAAATATTTCGTTTCTTAAAATTCTATGTACTTTCTTAGTAACTACGAAATACATGCATTAAAAATTTTTGTGGTTTTATAGTTCAATTTTAAGCCGCATTGGCATTGGGCTCTGAATGAAAATAAAAATTGATAATTGTTTCATACTAATAATGTTTTAAATATATATACAATCTACTTAATTTTTCAATATTTTGCTTTTTTATTAAAAAGTACTGATTGATTACAATTATTTTGAGCAGTAAAAATATACCAAATAAATACAAACACTTTCAAATATTTAACTGTATATAAATATACAAAATATATACAAAAATATTGAACTTTCAGATGTTAAAATCAGATATTTATGTGGTTGTACTATTAGATTAGTTTTCAGAATTACATGTAGAAACATTTAATAATACAAATTGATGAGTATTGAATAACATTATATAATTGGATTTTTTAGTTATACAATATTAAATACCGATTTAAAAACTCAAATAAAAATCTTAATCATGATTCGTGAATTTTATCTAATGCTTTAAAAGTTATAAAATTAACGTACTATGAACAAAGTCGATACTTTTTCTTTTGTTGAAACCATTTTTTTTTAAATTTTAATGTTTTGCAATCTATTTTACATACATATATCTAAAATTATAAGTACTTAAATATTCTGTTTTTAAGTGTAGAGAAATTACAACAACTGTTTAAAATATCTTTAAAGGTATTTGTCTTGTCAAACCTAATTTTGAATAACAGTGCTAAAACTTGAATGTTACGTATTGCAATATTTAATATTTCAAAAGTTTTTATATAGTTAGACTTCTTTTAAATTACCTAAAACTTATTTTTTCTTAAAGAAGCTAGTAATGCTCTTAGACCCAGCTGCTGCTTTTTGTCTGGCTAATTCCTTTTTACTAACTGTAGCTTTCTGTAAATAGAAAAAAAAAAAAACATCATGGAAATCCACGTGATAAAAATATATTCACTTTATCATTGTTATATTTTATCACGTAGATAAAATTGAAATACATTAGAAGTTATTACCTTTTCTTTAATTGACTCGGGTGTTTTTGGTTTTAATACTGATTCTTTTTCAGGTGTCTCTTTTTTAGATTTCTTTTCTACAACAGTATCCTCTGGATTATTACTTAATTTTCGTTTTTTATTTTCTGTTTCATCTGGTAGGTTTAAATGTTGTGCTAATTTTTTTGATATATCTTCTTGAAGATATTCTGATACAATGCCATGTGCATATTTTAAATATTCTGAATGAAAAAAATATATTAAATATCTATATTTTTTAAATCTCAATAAAAATTATTGTTTCATACCTAAATATTTTAAAATAATTTAATATTCTATTTACTAAAATCTTTAATGCATGAGATTTATTTTATATTTTACCTATTTCTGAGACAGTTTCAAGCATAGTACTTTTAACATAAGTGGCACTGATAGCACCTTGTGATACATGAATACCCTTTTGTTTTAGTACTTCAACTACTCTTTCTACTTTCTTATGCAACCAGATCAATGCCTTTTCTTCATTAAATTTATAAGCTTGTAACGATTCATCTCCTTTACGTTCAGCAACTAGAGTTAATTTTAAATTCTGACACTGAGTAAGACGGGTCATCTCTGGAAAATCTTCATCCCAAAGGCATTGCTCTAATGGTTGTGCTTGTTGTGACTACGAGTATAATACTTTTTACTATTATTTGAAAATATTAAACTTATATATCTTACAAACTTATAACGAAGTCAATTAGTCCCTACTTTACTTCATGATAAATTAATAGTAAGTATAGTAATAAATAAAATACAATAATGCAAAATTACCTTTCTTAAATAAGGTAATATTAAAAATATTGGATCAATAGGAGTAGATAAATGTAACTTTCCATCAGATTTTACATTATCATCTATGAACCATGATCTTTTATTTTCATCAAATGTCAAAACTTCTTGTACCGTTACATTGCCCGGACTAAATACAAACATTGCAGGTTGATTTGTAGCTGGATGTCTTAATTTAATAACATCAGGTACATCATCATCTGTATTATTTAAATTATCACCTAGAAGATTGTTAAACAAATACAGCATAACTAGTAGAACAAGAAAAAAAATAAGAAATAAAAAAGTATTCAGGATTATTGACCAATTTAATCATCTTTAAACAATGCTGGTGCACGTCTAACGGCTAGTAAAAACTATAAAATACAGAGAGATTGAAGTGGGAAATAATTTTTATTTATTCACCTTTCATTAGAAAAACCCATGTGTTTGTGCCTGGATGTGAATTTGTTGTTTTGATACATTTTTTCGGCAATGATTTAGTACGCGGCATATTTACGCGCGTTTTACACAAATCGATATTATGTTAGGTTATTTATATCTTTTACACAATTTCCCCCTTATATTAATACACATACATTCAACAAATTCAGCGATCAGCCATTTTTCGTAGAGCCCTCAAATTGTAATGTTATATTATTTGAGAATTGAAATATATTATACATACTGTGTGCCACTTTTAATACACAAGCACGTTAAACGCAACATGCCGCCAATGTTGTAGGGAACAACATTTGAAATCTCGATGTGTAGTCGAACCATCAGTGAATGGTCGATGATCGGAACATTACCGGTGAAGAGGCGTTACCGCGCTAACGAACCATCTTTTAAAAAAGAAAGATATATGAAAATCGTGTTCTAATATGAAAGATTTAAACTGTACTATCTGATTTTTTCACAGATGCAGTACGTATTTAATTTCTATGTGTGTAATTTTGTATAAAACATTAACGTTTGCATATATTACGTGCGCAACATTAATTACAAATTACGTACGTAATTACGTATATACATAAAAAGAAATGTTCCAAAATATTATTTCTGTATATTGTAATTAAAAATTTAGTACAGCATAATTAAAAATTTACTTTATAAATGTAAATAATATACGTATTTATTACATTTAATGTACATATATAGAAATGTGACAACTATAAATATTCTTATTTTCATTATTTACATTTTTTTATAACAGTTATACCGTATAACTATATAACTTATGTAATTAAGACACATTCAAACTTGATTATCAATACTAATGTTAATTAAAAAACATTATATAAAAATAATAAATGCTATCGGTGTTTTTATTACATTCATGATCTAATTGGATATTTAAGTTCTATATAATGTATCAATATTGTATAGGAATAAAAAAAAAAAGAGTTTGATAATTCGAATGTATAACACTTAAGTTTTCTTAACAATTAAGATAAAAAAAAAATGTAATTTCGGACAAATGTAATTTATAACTTGATAGTGGATATTTCTTTATTAACAATTTTCTGTATAAACAAAAACGAAAGTTAACTTGTAGACAAAAGTAAACTTATTGAAATAATTTCAATCGCGTTACACATTTTTCTTTTTGTAACTTCCCATGGAAGTTAATCACGACGTACTATAATTTGAAAGATAAATAACCTCTCAAAAATTGTTATAAAAGAAATCGTTATGAAATTAATCTTAATGTAACTGTGATTGTTTCACAACTGTATTCGTACAAAGGAGATGCAACAATAATTTCAAATTCAAAAATTCACACATGGTAAAACGTACAGATAACATTGATATTCACAGATGACATTTCCAAATCTAACATTCGTAAAGGATGAGTAAATAAGTAAGTGTAAGTACATACGTTTATATAGTATGTATGCCTATGATATCATTGAAAGCATTGTAATCTTTTTTCTCTCTTACTTATTACTCACTCTCTAGTTGGTAAACACCTTGAAAGAACTGCGGATGACGCGATGCGAAAGTGGGTGTGCCCATCATTGGTTAGCCGGCTATCAAGTGAGAAGGTTTTCCTCGTTTTTGTTTCTCGAGCTATTGGTAAATTTTTTAAAATGCTGTTCTAAATACATTTTTACATATATTATATTAACGTAAAAGATAATATAGAATATGCATAAATTAACATAAAAAATATGAATTATATAGCAATATGCAATACATGTGATATATCCTTTCGTACTGATCAATTTATAAACAATTATTTTTCATTTATTCTAGGCAATCTCTTGCGCAGGTAAAAATGTCACAACAACAGTATTATCCTTTTAAAGTAAGTAATATTTTAATCATTGATTTGAAATTTAATAATATTTTTTATTTGACTGCTAATAAGATAATCTATTTCTGGCTATTGATCAGCTGTATTTTTATCACCATTTTACCTGAACAAATCAATCAGCATTGAACTTACGTATTATAAATGTCTATTTTTAAAGTTCATACTTTATTAGAAACTTAATACCTATGTTTTATTAGTAACTAAACTTAGCGCGAAATATCGGAGTATAGAAAATTAATTTTTTTTATTTTAATTTTCTAAATATTTTTTTCTTGAAATATTTTAAAAAAGTTTGCATACTTTCTTACGAAAACATATTTCTTAACATTCATAAACTTTTTTTTTTATTTTCTTATATCACAATACCAATTTGTTAATACCAATACAATAATAACTTAAGAAGAAAATAACTATTATAGAAGAATTATAAATATTTCAATTTATTTAAAATGATAATGAATATTGTTTTCTATTGCAGTGTACTCCTACAGTATACCCTGCTGAACCATTTGATGCAAATGCAGATGCTGCATTATTGCGCAAAGCAATGAAAGGTTTTGGTACTGATGAGAAAACTATTATTGATGTGCTTACAAGAAGAGGAATTGTTCAGAGACTAGAAATTGCTGAAGCATACAAGACCTTGTATGGAAAAGATTTGGTTAGCGATTTAAAAAGTGAACTAACAGGAAAATTGGAAGATGTTATAATTGCTCTCATGACTCCATTACCTCATTATTATGCTAAAGAACTACATGATGCAGTTAGTGGACTGGGAACTGATGAAGAAGCAATTGTTGAAATTTTATGTACTTTGAGTAATTATGGTATTCGTACTATTGCAACATTTTATGAGAACTGTAAGTTTAATAGAAGTAAGTTTAGTGTAAGTTTGTGTAAATTCATTGTAAAATGTAAAATTAATCTTAAAATATTTTGTTCTTGACAGTATATGGAAAATCTCTTGAAAGTGACTTAAAGGGAGATACTTCAGGACATTTTAAAAGACTGTTAGTTTCTCTTGTTCAAGCAAATAGAGATGAAAATCAGGGAATAGATCAAGCACAAGCTATAGCAGATGCTCAGGCACTTTATGAAGCTGGTAGTTATAATAATATAAAGTACTTTTAATAAAAAAAAGTACATATTAGTAGAATAAAATAAATATATAACTTATTTTGATATAACTTTGTATAACTTTATTTTGATATAAAAATTATTTAAAAATTACACGTAATGTTCGATAATAATACAATAGAAATTCTATGTAATATTAATATAAAATAATAAAAAAAATATATGATAATATATTTACTTGAAATATTATTTTTATTGCTGCAGGTGAGAAACAGTGGGGCACAGATGAATCACAGTTTAATGCTATTTTAATAACACGCAGCTATCAACAATTAAGACAGACTTTTATTGAATATGAAAAAATATCTGGTCACGACATTGAAGTTGCTATTAAAAAAGAGTTTTCTGGAAATCTTGAGAAAGGTCTTCTTGGAATAGGTAAATATTCTTTTTGATTACTTTATGAATTAATTATTTCATTTGAATGAAATGAAGCAAAAATTTTCTGGCAAATATTCCAAACAAACAAAATTTTCTTAATAAAAATGAGTCTAAGGAAGATCATCTTTCTTTTTCTAAGTAAAAAAATTTGCACTTGTATTCTTTTTATGCTTTAATTAAAAAATTTTATTTGATATAAAATTAATATAAATATTATAATTTTATGGAACAGTAAAATGCGTAAAATCAAAAGTTGGTTTCTTTGCTGAGCGATTGTATGCTAGTATGCATGGCATCGGTACAAAGGATCGAACATTAATTCGTATCATTGTTTCTCGAAGTGAAATTGATTTGGGTGATATTAAAAAAGCTTTTGAAGAACGTTATGGGAAATCATTGGAAAGCTGGATTGCCGTATGTATTCATATCACTCTTTTTTTCAATATTTTGTGATTTAGTATTTCCAACAAAATGAGTTGATTTAAAATTTTACATATATATAACCATATTGTAGAAGTAATCGTAACTCCTGAAATATTAGTTTCAATTAACTAGCACAGAAGATTAAATATTTTTAAATTTATTATCATTATATATCTTACTTAAGATGGATTAGTAGTGGTTACATCTATTGCTAGTTCTTCAATTAAAAATTTAATATTTTAATATGATTCAAAGTTAAAATTAAATATTACAATTAACTACTAATGTTTAAATTAATGACTAAAAATTTAATATTTTAGGGTGATACATCTGGAGATTACAAAAAGGCTTTGCTATCGCTTGTTTCTACTTAATTAAAGAGAAATGTTTTATATCAAATTTTAAAGTTCTAATATTTATGGCACAAATATGACGATTATCTTGCACACTTTCACTTAAAAGCTTGCAAATGCTTGCAACAATTTATTAATTAAATGTACGGGTATAAAGGATTGTGCATTTTACTATATTTTTTGCATACTTTGGAATCTCTGAAGAATCATTGTGGTGCTATATGCTTTTTATAATATAGTAAAATTTATTTTACGAAGTATACTATTTTATTAAATCATACAATCATATACTATTTTTTATTAAAAGTGTTTATATATATATATATTTTACATAAAAATCTAATATTTGTACAAATTGTTATAAAAAAGATCTTTATGAATATAAATATATTAAAATTTAATTATCTAATTATTATTTCATCATATATTTAATACCAATTAACATCCATATTTTAAGTTTTAAAATATAATATTGTAATTAATATAATTACAATTAAATGTTAATTAAATTAAATTAAATTAAGTTAATTAAATTAATTAAATGAACTATAACAAAATTTATTGAATTTGACTTTATAAATTTTGTTATAGTTCGTTATAAAATAATTATAAAATGATTATAAAAATTATTATAAAATATTACAATTAACTACTTTTAAATTTTTATTAATATTAATATTTAGGAAATTTTTTTATATTTATTTATTTGTAGAAAGAATTATTTTTATATACACGTAAAAAATAAAATTTATTTTTTATATATGTACACGTAAATTTCCAAGTATAAAAAATTTAGATTATGTTTAGATTATATAGAGGAATAAAACTAATAGAAAATAACTGATTTTTTTAAGTATTAATAAAATACAAATAAATATAGAAATATCTATCCATCTGTGTCCATACGAAGTATTGATTATTTCTTATTTCTTAAACTTCTACGTACAATCCCTAAAGAGAAAAGTTAATAATATTAAGTATCGTCATTTTTATGATTATAACTGTATAGTATGTAATTGTATAAAATTATACACCTGTATTACATTTTTTCTCATTGGAAAGCGTTTTATCATTCGATGGATAAAATAAAGTTGGCATTCTTTCAAAATATTTAAGCACTGGAGTTGGTAGGGTTTTATCTAATGGAATCCAACGAGGATTAGGTAAAGTGTAAAATACTCCACTATAAATTGAATGAATATCAAGAACATTTTTCCTGCAAATAAACGTTAAATTGTTACAAACAACAATAAAATAATAAAATTAAATAATATATTTTATAAATCACTTACCCTGGACCTTCTGCTAATTTAAAAAGAGCAGCGGATGCTCCATTTCTTATAGTACGTCTCATAATATAACGACCTGGAGATAAATTTGAGAGAGATTGAACAATGTTATGTAAAATTATCAAAGAATCTTCAACTTTTATGTTATAAAGTCTCTTAATTTCATTATTTATAGACATTGCTGTACGATGTTCTATTTGTAATACTTCCGATGTTTTTGCAGATATTCGAACTGAAATAAATATATACTACATTATATTTGGATTATAAGATATTTAGATGTATATATTTACTATCACAACATTGTTCATTACAAATAATTTACTTCGTGCTAGATATGTATGAGGTCTAAATATCAAAGATATCCATTGTTTCAAAGCTTCCTCTAATGTTACAGTTTCAGCACCAAGATCAGCCTGATGTTCTAATTTTGGTGTTAATAGTAACAATCTTTGTACTTTATTTTGTAAAATCTATAAAAATAAGGTAAATACTTAAAGAAACATTATTTTACTAATATTATCTGTTTTTTTAAACTAGTTTTTAAAAATATTTTAACAAGTTAAAAGAGTATTAAATATTACATAACACACCTCAAATCCATGCGTTTTTGTTCGGACTAATATTTTATATTCTTTAATAACATTTTCCATGAATTCATTTTGTTCTGGAAGTTGTGGTCCAATTGTAAACAAATCATATGATATACTATCTCCCGTCTCTTCAGAGATTTTATTTTGTATATCTATTAATTTATAGAATAGATTATTTTTAATGTTTTTACTATTTGTTTTTTAGCATTCAGAATTTAATATAATTATTAATATAACAATATTATCAAAGCTTTGTTAAAATATTTATTTATTAATATTTTTCATTAACTCGTAACTTTACCTTCATCATTTACGCAGTTGGAAGCATTACAAAAATTAGAGGTGGTAGTATTTAAAGATTCTTTTTTACAATTTAACACATCTGAAGAATGTACATCATTTGTAAGATTCTGTCGAGTTGAAATTTCTTCGAGGTTTTTATCCTCTTTTGACGCATTTGATACATTTAATATCTTATTCTTAATTTTTGTTAGAGTATTTTCATATTCTTCTTCTAATTGTAATAGTTTTTCAGAATTAACATCATCAAATATATTATCACCTTCATTACTATTATTATATAAGTTAAAAGTATCAGTTATAATGTTATTAACAATTAATCAAAAAGTACAACAGAATTTAAATAAAAATATATAAATAATCTTTTATCTTACCTTTCTGAAGTTAAATATTTAGTACCAATAAAAAAGTATTTAAGAATGTATTTATACACCCAAGTATTTTTTTCTGGTATAGTGCTTGCAATTGGTGGTGCTGGTTTGTCTATGTAGATAATATTTTTATCATTGTATTTTTTTATGACTATGGGTAAAATCCATGAATTTGAATGTGTTGGATCAATATTATTTACTAAACAATTAAGGCCACTTGATGAAATTACCAAATCTACATTATTATCTTCAGCCAATTTTTGACAATTTACATCTTCACTTACAGGTACAGAACAGACATTAACAGAATTTTCTTTAAAAGTATTCTTTTTAGGAAGAAATCGTTTTTGTAACTGTGCTGAATTTTTTCGTAATACACATGGTTTAATAAAAGTTGGCAACACTATTTTTTGTAATTTACCCTTAAAAATAAAAAATTTACGTATATATAATCAATAAGCCATAATAAGATATTTTTATTACTCACCAATTGTAAACAATTAGAAATAAATTTTACTTCAATGTTTTTATCTGTTACAAATGGAATAGTTGTTACTTCAGAGTAATACCTTGGTAATTTATACATATATTGTAACTTTGATTTCCAAGATAAATTGATAAAATCTTCACACGTGATTTTAAATAATCTTTTATTCCATTTGCTTTTTGCAAATTCCAAAAATTCATCTTGTTCTTGAGATATTATTTGTTGTAAATTCTATAATAATATACGTAATAATATATTTATGTATCGTAAACAATATCTTAAAACTGTATTTACATAGATAATTGTAGTTATACTTCTTTATTAACAAGATAGTAAGTATTTTTTAACGATTACCATGTATTTTTGTAATTCTTCTCTTTCTGTTTGCGTTAGTTTTGGCTTATCAGATTTTGAAAATCTTAACAAGACTCTCAAACACATTGCTTGTTGTTCCTTGTTCAATTTAGATTTCTTAGGAAACTTGAATATCGATTTAAAACTGCCAGGTACATAATGATTGATTTTTTTTACTTGTTTGACATTCTTTTCAAAGACGTTTGTTTCACATTCTTTTTCCATTTCATTTAAGTCAGGATCAACATCCTTCATCAGATCAATCTCAACATCTTTATAATCTTCTTCAATATTTTTAAAGGGATCTTTGAAATTCCCAGTCAAAATTTTATACGTCACACTTTCTTTTTCTAATCTTTCTTCACTAATGAAAGTATTATCTATCAAATCTTCCAATGGAGCATTCCTGTCAGATTTGACGCATAATATTAATTATTTTTAATCATTATAGTTAAGAAATTTATTTTATGTCAATTTCAATAATCAACGATCTTCTGTAATTACTTTAAACGATCAAAATTATTTTAAGAAATTCCAAGTATTTAAAAACAAAAAATTTCATTCAAATTTTTGTTCAAATTCTCAATTTGTATCTTTGAACAAAATACAAATAAAATGTTCGTTAGTTTATGTTAAATATATTGCACAGGTTCAAACATTTATAATATAATGTAACATCAAGATAATAATATAATATATTATATAATTTTAATATAAACATTTATAAATATTTTTTTAAACAAATTAGATTCCGTTAAAATAATTTTTTGTACATACCAATCAATAGATAAAAATCTATCCATGGCTAATAAATTAAAACAAACTGTCAAAGAACTCCATATATCCAAATTATCTTTTTAGATTTTTATACGTGTATGTTTCATAAATTAAATGAAATAAGCTGAGAGTATAATTACGACCATACAATTATAAAAATTTACTAATCCCTTTAATTACTTTTTTTTTTACAAACGAAAATTTGATCTATTTATGGATTTTGAAACACTAGCGCTAGGTCACAATAAAATGGTATAACTAGTTGTAAGTTTTTTTTAACGCACATTGTTTTATCTTTGTCTTTCAGGCAACGTATGTATGTTTGTCCTTGTCACATACTTGGTTTTGTCACCGGTTTTGTTATTACGAATCAAAAATGATCGAAGAATCCGATAGATAGCAGCACCTGACTTGTTCATAGACGAGGACAATAATATTCGACAAAGATAGATATATATAGGTTGCGTGACAAGAAATGCAAAAGTATGTGATAAGGACAATGATAACAACTAGTTCCACCATTTTCCGATTGCATGGTGATAATATTCAGTGTCCATAATTCGATTAAACTTTTATTTGCGAAAAAATCTAATTAAAGGGATTAAATTTGATAATTATATCTTGATGATTATGTCCTAAATTTCCTTCTTACATTCTATTACACATATATAGAAATTTGCAAGCTTTAAATCGAAGTACGTATTTATTCGAATATTATTTCTTCTCGTAAACTGTATTATGTTTAAAAAATCTTAAGAATATTATCATATTCTATTAAATTGTAATCACTCTGAAATATTAATATTTTTTGATGTTTTTTATTTTGTAATTATCGTATCAGCACAGACAAGGTACACGAGTATTTAAACGTAGAGCGCGCTGAGAAACCAACGATTTTTCGCTATGTTGGTATTTCAGAGCATGGGACACTAATTGTAAATCTCATAAGATATAATATGGGACATATATTTCATATATATATATATATGGGTATTTATATGCCTCTTTTGTGGTAAGAGTTTATATCTCGTCTGGGAAAGTCGCAATACGAAAATATCATGTATTAATCTTATCCTTTCTTTTCCAAGTATAAAGAAACGGACATGAGATTTAAGATCATTCATTTTGTAATTCTTTTTATAGTTTCTTTGATCACCTACATTGTTTACTATTTTCTTGTCACATATGCGATTTTATTGATGCAATCTATAATATTATAATCACAAACGAGGTATAAAATTTATATTTTGTCTGTGATTCAAGCTACTATCATTGCTAATATTTTTCATTTATATATAAAAATATACAAATTCTTATTACGTGTAAATTCATTATTGATGAATTTTCATGCTGTAATATTACTGTAAAACAAATTAAAAAAAAGAAGATCGAAATTAGAAATAAAACAAATATATCTTCCAAGTCAGTGTACAATGGCAATTCTTATATATGTGACTCTATTGTTTCAAATATTACTTAAATTTAATTATTTAGATCAGAAGAATTCATATAACAGTCATAGTAAATTCGTAAACAAACATATATACATAATATAAATATTTATTACGACATAATGTTCATTTTAATAAACAATACATGTACACATTATTCACTTAATCAGATATTTTGATTTTATATAATTTACTTATCATACCACTAGTAAATGTTACGTTTTCTAATAGTTGTAGCAATTATCTTTTTCATTATTCATATTGTTCCAGTACAACTATTTCGAATTTCGAAACATGTTCTACAAGTAAAATTTTACAACCTAACCTTACTTAGATTTAATACGAACCTAACCTATTTAATATAAGATACTTTCCACGTGTACCACAATGTGGCGCTGTAATACATTTTCTTATTTCACATATTTAACTATTGTATAGTATGATTTTAAATAAAATAATTAAAATGTAATAAAAAAGAATTAACAATTTTACATGGAACGATACCTTTAATCGTAGAAATATATCCGAATCAATGTCAAAAACAGTTTGTAATAGTGATAAAATTGTATTAGGAATGGCGCCAAGGTGTCGCCATTTTCATAAAACTTTACCAAGACGGTAAATCGAGAAGGCTGAGGGGAGGAACAATTCCTCGAAGTGAGTGTGTGCATCCGAAAATTGTTGGAAAAATTGCTAAAAAGCAAGAATAATGTACTGGTCGTAAGTATATCTTTCTTCAATGCTATTTTCAATCGACTTGAATCATTTTTTGGCACAAAACACGGGGCCTATGGCATGGGACTTCCGTTTAATGAACAGGAACAGGAAGTTCCTCACAATCTGAAATGGCAAAATAAAAACATCCTGTACTGAAGAAAATTTTGAAAAATATACACACTACGTTTCCGAACAAGTAGGCAAAAATAAATAAATCGTGTTAATTCTACCGAATTGAACTTCAAATTTTAATTTTACGACCTACTTTCAATCCCGGTACCTCAAGGTCGAACAACACTGACGAATTACTGAATGAAAAATGGAATGGTCACAACTAGCCCTTTTTATTTTTAAAGTTCCAATGATATCAATTGTTATGGATCGTTTGATTTTAGTGTGCATCAGAAAGAAGGGGATTAAGTTGAATATACAAAAATGCAAGCTGAAAGTATTTGCACGAATGATATTGAGGGTCTGGACTCAGACACCCTTATTCCTGTATGTATAATTTCATATAAATCTGTTTCATATAGTCATCATTTAGGCATATTGTTTTATCTATAAATATTTCATAGGTTGAAATTCTTTCCTGTGATGTATCTCATCGAGCACGCTCACAAGATGCCTTATCAATAATGGAATTAGGAAGACAATTACTTTTTAGTGCAAAATATGGGGATACTGATAACGTTCGTGACCTAATGTGCAGAGGTGCACCATTTACTACAGACTGGGTATGTATTTTTATAATAAATTTTTATAATCAGCAATTACGTAATTCAATCGTAATAATATTGTTTTACAGTTAGGTACAAGTGCGTTGCATTTTGCTGCACAAAATAATCATACAGAAACTGCAGAAGTTTTACTCAGAGCAGGAATTTCAAGAGATGCAAGAACAAAAGTAGATAGAACACCTTTACATATGGCTGCATATGAAGGCCATCACCAGATGACACAATTACTTCTTAATTATGGTGCAGATGTTGATAGTAGAGATATGGTAATTAAAATAAAATTATATAATAATTTGTTAAATAATAGTTTTATATAAATACGTTATGTATATCACACGTTTAATATAAAAAACATTTACAGTTAAAAATGACACCCTTGCATTGGGCAGTAGAAAGGGAACATGTAGAAGTAATGCATGTTTTATTAGAACATGGAGCAGATGCAAATGCAACTAGTAAATTCGATAAAACACCAATTAGTCTTGCATTAGAACATGATAGACTAGACTTGGTAGATATATTACAACAAGAAAGAGAAATTGTAGGTATTAAAGCACACCAACAAAATCAAGCAAACTCGGCAGAACTTGAAGTAGCAACTCATAATTTAATACAATTAGAATCTGAAAGAGAAGAAGAACAAAAATTTGAACTTGCACAACAAGAATCGCAATCAAGGAAGAAAATTACACAAGGTATATTACTTGATAACAATTCTAAATGTTAAAAATAATTAATAGTACAATTAGTTTTTATTAAATATTTAGTACAAATGGGGAAAAAACCACGAATGATTTTTCAACAAATTCATGTTGGATCGAATGTTGATGTTAATCGGGAAAAGGAAATTGAAAGTGTGGATGAAATCACTGATGCAGATAATATTAATAACAGCAAAAAACGCAAAGATGTTACAACTATTGGAGGAATAAACAAACAATTTAGGTTATTAGAAGCACATGGAATCACAATGATTCCTGTAGATAATGATTCATCTATTGTTGAAAATGCAATGGAAAGCGGAAGAACAGTTGTTTTAACTGGTATAAAACAGTTTAATGAGATGCACATTTTGCTATATTTATATTTATAGACCTCGATAATTCATTCTTGCAGAAGCAGGTAAACTTGCTCTCAATTTAACAAGAAATTCTTCAATAGGAATGAAACGACTTCATGTAACTGGAAAAAAAGGGACTTCTAGGAAAGTAATAGCAATTAGAGCAGATCAAATTTTAAGTCACAACACGCCTACTCTTGCATCTAAAGGACCTAATATATTAAAAAGATCTGTGGATAATAAAACTGGAAAATTATTCATTTCTTCAATTTCTAGTACCACGCCTGTATCAACGCTTACACAATCTAAAACTGTAATATCTCCTTCAGAGGTATGAAATCAAATATTAAATAAAAATAATCGAGATAATGCATGTACGTAATTTTTAATATATTTATATTTTGTGATTTTAACAGAGTAAGATCATTAATTCGCCCACAAAAATAACAGAACCAATAATTTTACAATTAGACGATGATATAGAAGAAATTATCGAAGATGATGCGTCGCATAATAATGAACAAGTTATGGACATTGCGCTACTAAATAAACAATTAGCGGAAGCACGAAGACAAGCAGCTGAGTATCGCAAACGACTTCAAAAAAAAGAGGAAGAAGCTGAAATATATAAACAACAACTTAAAAATATTACAGCGCAAAGGGCATCCAAGTGATTTTATACGAGCATATATTTTATTTTAAGTTTTGTTTTTTGAACAATGTTTTCTACAAAAAAAGAATCTTTCTCAGCTTTTCAGCTTTGTACAAGAGCTCGATTGAAAACTGTATTCTTGTATTTTAATATATTTTCTTTCGTTGTTTCATCTTAAAACATTATAATAGTATTTGTGCGAGCTTTTCTTTACTAACTACTTATTTTTGTACAGATTATTTTACGAATCTATAATATTCTTTAGCTGTCTATTATTAATACTCTTGAGTTATATCAGAAAATTGAGTTATTCGTTTCACAGAACATAATTATTTAATACGGTATGAGTTTTAAAAACTGCGTATTATATGTGTATGTATGTGCACGTACATACGTAAGTTTGTTGAATGTGTGATTAAGTCTGATTTATGCAGTACACAAATATTTTTTAAAAATAAATGTAGATATATACGAACCATCAATTTGCTTTCCACATAATATCTTGCAATAAATTATAATCTCTTATGTAGTATCACTACTTTCAAAATATTTTTTTACGTTAAACTAAATATCACACTAATAAAATAAGCACATTATTTACTATTTTAGTTACCCTTCTTAAATTACAGTATTTCCCTCATTCTCAAAATTATATTTTCCTATTTAGCACGTACTTCTAGGCAATGTTAAAGAAAGAAAATTGTATAAAAAATAAATACTAATGTAGGAAAACATGTTTTTAAATTGTATATGATCTATTTTGTATATAGTAAATTTTTATATATATTTTAAGATTACATAATAATTATAATTATAATTATAATGTCGTTAAATAGTTAGAATTATATGAAAAATGGAACAAAAGATTTCTATAGAAATAAAAAATTTTTATGAACGAAATTTGAAACAATGGATATCTATCTCTATATTTTCTAAAATGAAAATATTAGTAATGTTTATTGGAGAAGAAATGTTTGTTATATATATTGCTTTTATATATACATATACTTATATATATAAATTAAAAAAACATAATTCAATATTGTAATATGCTCTAGTGATTAAATACAATAAAAATAAATTTCCAATCGGTAAAAACAATATTTTACGAACAGTTTGCCAAAAATATAAAATGTGGAAAGCAAATATAAATATAAACTAAAGTTTGATTAACAAATATACTCGTAGATTATTCTGCTAACTACTGTTGTCATTTTGTACAGTTTCATATAAGTAACATTTCAAATATTTTCTCAATAATTCCCAACAAAATTATAATTTCAACTCATTTTAAACATAGTTCGAAAATACGAATGACTTTTTTCCAGTTTTACAATCTATATTGTGCTATATATTCAAATATTCTGAATAATTGAAATTTTTACTTAAGAATGGCAAATAGAACGATGTATGGTAAACAAAAGGAAAGTAACTCACTCAGGTACAAATGATAAAACATATAATGTATAAAAAAGAATTGAAAAGTATCGAATATTATTAAATCTATCAAATTACATAATACTGCAACTTTTTTTTAGTAATATATGTTGTGAATATGAACAATACGATAATAATAATAGAAGTTGTTGACGCATAATTGCAAATTCCCATTCGACAATAAATATTTTATATTTCACAAATTATTTGTATTGTTCTGCTGTTCAGTACCGAATAGATACTGTAAAGATAGTTTTATAAAACGTTGATTCAATTATTTTAACGATTCAAGAAACGTGATGTATAAACGTATATGATATATTATATGTATTATATATTATATATTATATAATTACATAATTATATATTATAATATATATCATGTACATTGAATAATTGCTCAGAGCAATTATTTAATATATACTATATACTATTCAATATATATGCTTGTACGAATTTGATACGGTTAAATTATTTAAAATACGAAATGTAATAATTTCGAAAAGTACTCGCGCAACGATCGATATTTTTCGTGATTTCACAAAGAAAGAGACTACAGGAATCGATAATCTTACGAGAGTACTTCCGCGCTATCGATTTGAAAGTATTGGTGGCAGCACTGTGCGCCACAAAGTTTCATATTTTAAAAACTTTGCTTATCGATCTGTTCGATGGATTTCCGTTTCACCTGCTATCGAATGGAACGAAACTATCGCTTGGCACATCCTTTCGTTATGAATTCGTAAAAAGCGATCTGAAAATGGCCGGCAACGACTAACCGAAAAATTTACCATTTACTCTTTCATAGCGTAATGGTGTCGACAAGGAGTCTTGTCTGTACGCCGCATATAGGTATACGTTGCTCGTGTTTCTGGTTCTCGCGATCGATCGCAGCAGTCGCACAATCTCAACCTGCTATGAAACGTCGGCGTGTTTACTGGTGTTTGATGTATAGCGCCATAGAGTAGAAGGCCATGTAAAGGTAACGATAAATAGTGCGACAGAATCTAAATGGTATAAAAATACGCACGGTTCGTGCGCGCTTTGTCAGGGATCGTGTTCGTTTGGCAATTTATCGAATCTGAAAGTGTTCGCGATAAGACAGAAATGATAGAAAACGATATTCCCTCTGGTTTTAGTCCTGGATCGATCGAATTCGTTACTCCCGCTGTTCGAAATTGCACGAAACTACGCAGAACTACGTCATACGAGCGACAGCGTCATTTAGGGAAACCTTGAAATGTGCGTTTGACGTTCTACCGTACTTTTCGCGCTCTTTCGTTGTAACTGAAACTCGAGGTCCGAACACCGAGCGAATTAAATGTCTAAATTGATCGTTTATCGTACGCCTATAGGAGTCGTGACTCGATACCAAATGATACGACGGGAAGATACGTGTAACGAATACGAGGTATAGAGGAGTTTGATCAAAGGATGGCTTGGTAAAGGTGGCTTCGAAGCTTAGTAGGTGCTCGAGTGCCGTACCATACGTCAGGTTGAGAACCCTCCAAATGTTTCGTAGCCCGGACCCGAAGGCGATGTCCAGTGCGCCGCGGTGCAAAGAAGGGGGCTGTTTTCATTGTCGTTGTGGTGGTTATTATCTCTGCATTATCCATATACCCTGTGATTAGATACTAACGATTCTTGCTGATAGAACAGCGAGGCACGAATAACGTGTCCGAGAAAGGCGATACCCTTACGATTACGTGCATCGTTATTATTGCGCCCGAAGGTGCGCGCGCGCGCGCGCGCGTGCACACATGTACACACACGCAACGCACATTACACATTACACATCACACATCTTGTATATCTCGAGAGGCGCAACGATCTTCGCCTGTATGTATAGGTGTGTTTGTAGTGAGCATCGTGATATGTGGAAAAATATAAAGTGAACGAAGAAGAAGAAGAAGAAGAAGAAGAAGAAGAAGAAGAAGAAGAA
>CAJDYZ010002953.1:21392-38115 GCA_903986555.1 Heterotrigona itama
TATCATTGTGAGTCAAAACATAGTCGAAGAGAGCGAGCGTACGTTCGAAGGTGTGTTCAAACCTCAGACTCAAAGAGCAGACGTAGATGTGCAGAAAATGACACCTCTTCAAGTGTCAGAGACTGTTACCGAGGACAAGGAAAGTATTTTCGACGTTGTGCCTAAGAGAGAAGGCGTTACAGCTACCCAAGATATCAGCCTTCATGAAACTGTAGTTGGATCCTTGGTGGAGAGTGTTCAGAGTATTCAAGAAATTCACGAAGAGAAACGAGTGTCTTCTCAAGCCACCATGACCCAGACTGTCATAGAGACAGCTATTAAGGTTGAGACGACAGCTGGTGAACGTGAAGAGACATTCGAAGGGAGGTTTAAGCCTGAAGAACAGAAAGGAAAACCTCAAATGGAAGGACTTACTACCGTTACTGTTACCGAAATAGTTTCCAACGAAATTGAAGATGTCCTGCCTGCAGCTATTGCTCCTAAGGAACAGTTGGCTCAGCCTAGTTTGACTGGCAGAGAAGTTCCCGAGGTGACGCAAATAATCACTGGAGCGACTACCGAAGAATTCGAGAAAGTAACTCAAATGAAGGAACAACAAGGTAAACTGGAAGTGGAAGAACTGACTTCGGTGACGATCTCCGAGATAATTTCCAACGAAACGGAAGATGTATTCACTACCAAGTTCGTACCCAAAGATCAGAAGGCAGACTTTAATGTTCTAGGCCGAGAGGCAGCAGAAACATCCCAAGTGACAACCATAGCTGAAACTGAAGATCTTACGGTGGAACGTCCTGAGGAACAGAAAGGAAAACCAAAATTGGAGGAGCTCACTCCGCTCACAATTTCTCACGTCATATCTGGAGAAGCCGAGGAAGCACTACCAACAGCTGAAGTCCTAACGGAGAAGACAGCTCAGCCTAGTCTGACAGGAAGAGACATAGCAGAAACTATACAGGTGTTGACTGTTGCCAGTGCAGAGGAACTCGTGGCACCTAAAGCTCCGGAAGAACAAAAAGGGAAACCTAAATTGGACGAGCTCACTCCGCTCACAGTTTCGCACATTGTGTCTGTAGAAGCTGAAGAAACGCTATTAACAGCTGAGGTTCCAAAGGAGAAGACAGCTCAGCCTAGTTTGACAGGCAGAGATGTAGCAGAGACAATACAGGTGTTGACCGTTGCCAGTGCAGAGGAACTTGCAGCACCGAAAGCTCCAGAAGGACAGAAAGGAATGCCACAAATCGAGGAATTGGCTCCTTTGACAGTTTCACAGGTGATCTCTCAAGAAGCGGAAGAAGCACTGCCTGCGCCAGAATTTCCAGTTGAAAAAGAAGCGCAGCCAAGCATGATAGGCAGAGACGTGGCACAAACGATGGAAGTTCTGACTATGGCGAATGTTGACACGTTAGCTGAAGACAAGAAGCCTGGAGAACAGAAAGGTGTTCCCGGTCTGGAGGAATTTGTATCTATATCGGTGTCGCAAACAGTTTCTACTGAGATGGAAGACGTGCTACCTAGTCCTGAACTGCCTGTTGAGAAAATGGCGCAACCAAGCCTAACAGGTCGTGATATAGCAGAAACTACTCAAATTTTGACAATGATGGCTGCACAAGAGCTAATGGCTGACCGAGCACCAGAGCAATATAAAGGAAAACCAAATGTAGAAGAGCTCGTTTCTATTACTGTTTCTCAGACGGTTTCACACGAGACTGAAGAGACATTAGAGAAGCAAACAGCACCTAGTTCAGTGATTGCTAAACCAGCTCTTACGGGAAGAGAAGTCGCTGAAATCAGTCAAGTTTTAACTGTGACGAGCGTAGAAGAATTAGAAAAGGACGTATTACCTGAAGAGCAGAAAGGAAGACCAAGCTTGGACGAATTGACATCTATAACAGTCTCTCAAGTAGTGTCCAGTGAATTGGAAGATACGCTGCCGTCTCCTGAAAAACCAAATGAGAAGATTGCTCAACCGCAAATGACTGCTAGAGAGATAGCTGAGAAAACTGAAGTTTTGACTGTGACAAGTGTAGAAGAATTAGAAAAGACTGTACTACCTGAAGAACAGAAAGGGAAAACAAGTTTGGACGAATTGACATCATTAACAGTTTCTCAAGTGGTGTCCAACGAATTGGAAGACATTCTACCGTCTCCCGAGAAACCAAGTGAGAAAATTGCTCAACCGCAGATGACTGGTAGAGAGATAGCTGAGAAGACTGAAATCTTGACTGTGACGACTGTAGAGGAACTAGAAAAGTCCATATTACCCGAAGAACAAAAAGGAAAACCAACCTTGGATGAACTGACATCAATTACAGTTTCTCAGGTAGTATCCAATGAATTGGAAGATACTCTACCGTCTCCTGAAAAACCAAGTGAGAAGATTGCTCAACCACAGATGACTAGTAGAGAGATAGCTGAAAAGACTGAAGTCTTGACTGTGACGAATGTAGAGGAATTAGAAAAACCCATATTACCCGAAGAACAAAAAGGAAAACCAACCTTGGACGAATTGACATCAATTACAGTTTCGCAAGTTGTTTCTAGCGAATTAGAAGATACTTTGCCATCTCCTGAGAAACCAAGTGAGAAGATTGCTCAACCACAGATGACTGGTAGAGAAATAGCAGAGAAAACCGAAGTCTTGACTGTGACCAGTGTGGAAGAATTGGAGAAGCCTACATTACCCGAAGAACAGAAAGGAAAGCCAACATTGGACGAATTGACATCAATTACAGTTTCCCAAATTGTTTCTAGCGAATTGGAGGGTACTTTGCCATCTCCTGAGAAACCAAGTGAAAAAATTGCTCAACCACAGATGACTGGTAGAGAAATAGCAGAGAAAACCGAAGTCTTGACTGTAGCCAGTGTGGAAGAATTGGAGAAGCCCACATTACCAGAGGAACAGAAAGGAAAGCCAACATTGGACGAACTGACATCTATAACAGTGTCTCAGGTGGTGTCCAACGAATTGGAAGACACTCTACCGTCTCCCGAGAAACCAAGTGAGAAGATTGCTCAACCACAGATGACTAGTAGAGAGATAGCTGAAAAGACTGAAGTCTTGACTGTGACGAGTGTAGAGGAATTAGAAAAGCCTATATTACCTGAGGAACAAAAAGGAAAACCAACCTTGGACGAATTGACATCAATTACAGTTTCCCAAGTTGTTTCTAGCGAATTAGAGGATACCTTGCCATCTCCTGAGAAACCAAGTGAGAAGATTGCTCAACCACAGATGATTGGTAGAGAGATAGCTGAAAAAACTGAAGTATTGACTGTGACGAGTGTAGAGGAATTAGAAAAGCCCACATTACCCGAGGAACAGAAAGGAAAGCCGATATTGGACGAACTGACGTCTATAACAGTGTCTCAGGTGGTGTCCAACGAATTGGAAGATACTCTACCGTCTCCCGAGAAACCAAGTGAGAAGATTGCTCAACCACAGATGATTGGTAGAGAGATAGCTGAAAAAACTGAAGTATTGACTGTGACGAGTGTAGAGGAATTAGAAAAGCCCACATTACCCGAGGAACAGAAAGGAAAGCCAACATTAGATGAACTGATGTCAATTACAGTTTCCCAAGTTGTTTCTAACGAATTAGAGGATACTTTACCATCTCCTGAGAAACCAAGTGAGAAGATTGCTCAACCACAGATGATTGGCAGAGAGGTAGCAGAGAAAACCGAAGTCTTGACTGTGACGAACGTGGAAGAGTTAGAGAAATTGGAGAAGCCTGACGGCCAGAAAGGTAAACCGGATGTGGAAGAGCTGAGCTTCCTTACTGTTTCAGAAGTGATATCAACAGAAGCTGAGAAAGAATTACCAGCTCCAGAAGCTCCCAAAGAACGCAAAGCTCTTCCGCAGTTGGACAGCATTGAAGTTGCAGAAACATCAGAAGTCTTAACTATGACCAGCGCCCAAGAACTTCCTAAACCAAAAGCACCGGAGGAACAAAAAGGAATGCCTCAACTGGAAGAATTGCTGCCTCTGTCAGTGTCAGAAGTGGCGTTTGGTGAATTAGAGAAGGGTCTTTCAACACCTGATGAACCTACCACTCAAACAGCCAAACCTAGTCTCTTAGGTATCCAAGTTGCTGAGAAATCCCAGGTGATCACATCGGTCACTGCTGAAGAGTTGCAAGAAGCTACCAAACCAGATACCAAACAAATTGTTCCCGAACAAATTCCATTCGAAAGTATAGAACAAATGCAACCAGTGACCCAAGAGAGCGAGGATACACTCGTGGTCGAGAAAACAGCTAAATCGGTCATAGCTGAGATGTCGTTCCGCGTGTCGGAGAGCGTTGAAGTGACACAGGTGACAGCTACGGAACAAGAATCGAAGGAAGTGATAAAAGGCATTGCCAAAGAAGTTTCAGCTCAACCTGACGTAATTAAGCATGAAGTAGCTTTGAAGACTGAGATACAACCGGCTGATGCGGCTGGTGAATTTAAAGTAACTAAGCCTGAGGAAAAGATAGCCAGAGGTGTAGATGAGATTCGGCAAGGTGTGATCGTGACAGAGCCACTGAGCTCTGGTGAAACTGAGTCAGAAATGCCCGAGTCTGCATTACCTTTCGCGAAGTTAGCAAGCGTTACTGTCGAGGCAGAACACCTGGAACACGTTGTGGGTGAGTATTATTGTTATCAACGTATTCGATTGGCATCGACGGGACGGACGTGCACGTGGACGTTTAGGATTCGACCAGAAGACGTATTGACGATAGTGGTTATGCTGATTTGGTTGTTGAGAAATCGTAGGGGATGCTCGATCGAGGCGGAACAACAATCAACGCGCGATCCGTTTAAACGCGTCTTCCAAGCAGGTTTGATAGGGTCGTCGGGTATAGGATAATGGTTGTAAAAATCGTGCAAGGTAGGTATGTAGACTACACCACAGAATCAGACACGATACGAACAGGTTCATAGAAACAACATAGATTACTCTCACACACAGATCATTCATCAGACAAAGTACAGAAATTTCATCCAAAACAGGTTTGTACACTATGAAATCGATGATTCAAGATACACACGATACAAATTAACCAAATCAAGCGCCGAAACACAGATTTCGGCCGCGGTTGTACGTGAGAAGTCAAACCAAAAATAAAAAAAAGAAAAAAGAAAAGTAAAAGAAAAGCAAAATAGTGCGAGAACGATTACTGCCACGACACGATAATCATATCACACTTGTTCTTGTATACATTTCAGAAACTACAGAAGTACCAGCGCAACAACATCACATCACAATCACACAACACACAACAAAACACGATACGCCACAGCAAACGATCGAATCAGACACAGAGGTTATCGAGGAGTACACAACGAAATTCAGGCGCGGAAGTAAGGACGATGAAACTGCCGCGGTTAAGACTAAGAAAACAATCATACGTAAGAAAAAGCCTAAGACAGAGGCCGAAGAGGACAATGTCGTCGTCATTGAGGAGGAACTTGAAGATATCAAACCGAAAGTACCATCGATACCGAAGAAACAGTTTATGCCTATCGAAGAGATCACCACAACGATGGATGTTGAAGAAGTTGTGCCAACGAGAATTGACGAGGTCGAGGAAACTCATAAGGAAGAGGAGAAAGTTGAAGTCGAAGTAATTCAAGTACAAGATACTGATCAAAAGAAGAAAGTTACCAAGAAAATTGTACGAAAGAAAGGGAAAGCGCAAGTTACTGAGGAGACGACGGTGGAGGAAGAAGGAAGAGCTCCGGTAACAACGGCAATCACGAAACCAATGGAAGAAGAAGTATCAGAGGAAGAAACAAAACCATTGGCACCAGTAGACTACATTACATCTACTGAAAAAGTGGAAGAACAAGTGACAGTAACGGAAGAAGTAACAACCGAAGGAAAACCAAAGAAAGTTACTAAAAAGAAGATAATTAAGAGGAGAGGTAAAGAGCAACAGGTGACTGAAGTAGTTACAGTCGAAGAAGAAGGAAAAGCACCAGAGACTAGTGTCATTGAAGGACCAGCCGAAGAAGTAGTAGAAGAGATTGTGAAACGATTACCAACACCACAGTATGCCAAACCATCGGAAGTAGAGGAGATTAGAGAACAAGTTACAGTTAGGGAAGAAGTAACTCGATGGGGTAAACCAAAGAAAACTACAAAGAAGAAAATTATTAAGCGTAAAGGACAGGAACAACAAGTGACAGAGGTGGTTATAGTCGAAGAACAGGGTAAAACACCTGTGACAACTGTGACTGAAGGACCAGTAGAAGAAATCGTTGAAGAAATTATAAAACCACTGCCTGCACCAGAACGTATTACACCAACGGAAGTAGAGGAAGTAAGAGAGCAGGTGACAATCACGGAAGAAGTTACCAGAGAAGGTAAACCAAAGAAGGTTATCAAGAAAAAGATTATTAAACGTAAGGGTAAAGAGCAACAGGTGACTGAAGAAGTAACTGTTGAAGAAGAAGGAAAGAAACCAGAAACCACTGTTACTGAAGGACCAACGGAAGAAGTACTTGAAGAAATAATAAAACCACTACCTGCTCTAGAGAGAATCAAACCAACTGAAGTGGAAGAAGTAAAAGAGCAAGTGACAGTTACTGAAGAAATCACTAAAGAAGGTAAACCTAAGAAGGTAACAAAGAAGAAGATTATTAAACGCAAGGGTAAAGAACAACAAGTGACTGAAGAAGTAATTGTTGAAGAACAAGGTAAACAGCCTGTTACAACTGTAACTGAAGGTCCTGTAGAAGAAATAATAGAAGAAATTATTAAGCCGTTACCCGCTCCAGAACGTATCACGCCAACAGAAGTAGAAGAAGTAAAAGAACAAGTAACAGTTACAGAAGAAGTAACAAAGGAAGGCAAACCAAAGAAAATTACCAAAAAGAAGGTGATTAAACGTAAAGGAAAAGAACAACAAGTGACTGAAGAGATAACTGTTGAAGAACAAGGTAAGAGACCAGTTACGACTGTAACTGAGGGTCCTGTTGAAGAAGTAGTCGAAGAAATTATTAAACCATTACCTGCACCAGAAAAAGTTGTGCCCACTGAAGTTGAGGAAATCAGGGAGCAAGTGACAGTTACCGAAGAAGTTACTAAAGAAGGTAAACCTAAGAAAGTTACTAAGAAGAAAGTTATTAAACGCAAGGGTAAAGAGCAACAAGTGACTGAAGAGGTAACTGTTGAAGAACAAGGTAAACGTCCTGTTACAACTGTAATTGAAAGTCCTGTAGAAGAAATAATAGAAGAAATTATTAAGCCATTACCCGCTTCAGAACGTATCACGCCAACAGAAGTAGAAGAAGTAAGAGAACAAGTAACAGTCACAGAAGAAATTACACACGAAGGAAAGCCAAAGAAGGTTACTAAGAAAAAGGTTATAAAACGTAAAGGTAAGGAACAGCAGGTGACAGAAGTTATCACTGTGGAAGAACAAGGAAAGAGACCGATGACTACTGTAACCGAAGGACCAGTGGAGGAGGTTGTGGAAGAAATCATAAAACCATTACCAGCACCAGAGCGTATTAAACCAACTGAAGTAGAAGAAGTCAGAGAACAAGTGACAGTCACTGAGGAGGTAACGAAATTAGGTAAACCTAAAAAGACAACAAAGAAAAAGATCATTAAACGAAAGGGACAGGAACAGCAAGTAACTGAAGTTGTTACTATTGAAGAGGAAGGAAAAGCACCGGTAACGACCGTTACTGAAGGACCAACAGAAGAGCTTGTGGAAGAAACAATAAAATCATTACCTTCTCCAGAGAAAGTTAAACCAACTGAAATAGAGGAGGTTAGAGAACAGGTGACAATTACTGAGGAAGTTACTAAAGAAGGTAAACCTAAGAAGGTTACTAAGAAGAAGATAATTAAGAAGAAAGGTAAAGAACAACAGGTGACTGAAGAAGTAACTGTTGAAGAACAAGGTAAGAGACCAGTTACAACTGTAACTGAGGGTCCTATAGAAGAAATAATAGAAGAAATTATTAAACCATTACCTGCACCAGAAAGGATTGTACCAACTGAAGTTGAGGAAATCAAAGAGCAAGTGACAGTTACCGAAGAAATTACTAGAGAAGGTAAGCCTAAGAAAATTACCAAAAAGAAAGTCATCAGACGCAAAGGAAAAGAGCAACAAGTCACGGAAGTGGTGACTGTTGAAGAAGAAGGAAAGAAACCAGAAACAACTGTTACTGAAGGACCAACAGAAGAAGTAGTTGAAGAAATAATAAAAGCACTACCTGTTCCAGAGAGAATAAAGCCAACAGAAGTAGAAGAAGTAAGAGAACAAGTAACAGTCACAGAAGAAATTACACACGAAGGAAGGCCTAAGAAAGTTACTAAGAAGAAGGTAATTAAGCGTAAAGGTAAAGAACAGCAGGTCACAGAAGTTGTAACTGTTGAAGAACAAGGAAAGAAACCAATAACCACTGTTACTGAAGGACCAGTGGAAGAAATTGTCGAAGAAGTGATAAAACCATTACCTGCACCAGAGCGTATTAAACCAACTGAAGTAGAAGAAGTCAGAGAACAAGTAACAGTCACAGAGGTAGTGACCAAAGAGGGTAAACCTAAAAAGATTACTAAGAGAAAGGTTATCAAACGTAAAGGTCCAGAACAAAAGGTAACAGAAACAGTAACTGTGGAGGAAGCTGGAAAAGCACCTGTAACAACGGTGACCGAAGGACCAGTAGAAGAAATAATAGAAGAAGTAATAAAACCGGAAGTTATTAAGCCGAAAGATATAGAAGAAGTTACTGAACAAGTTACAGTTAACGAAGAAGTAACAAGAGAAGGAAAACCAAAGAAAACTATAAAAAAGAAAATTATCAAACGTAAAGGAACAGAACAACAAGTTACCGAAATTGTTACAGTTGAAGAGAAAGGAAAAACTCCAGTCACGACAGTAAAAGAAGGTCCAATAGAAGAAGTAGTTGATGAAACAATTAAACCCCTCCCAGAATATGCAAAACCAGGTGAAGTCGAAGAAATTCGCGAACAAGTCACAGTTACTGAGGAAGTCACCAGATCGGGTAAACCGAAGAAAACCATCAAAAAGAAAATCATTAAACGTAAAGGCCCAAAACAACAAGTTACTGAGATTGTGACTGTAGAAGAAGAAGGAAAAGTTCCAGTGACAAAAGTTACCGAAGGACCAGTTGAAGAAATAATAGAGGAAGTCACACAACCATTGCCTGTCCCAGAACATATTGAACCAACTGAAGTTGAAGAAGTACGTGAACAGGTGACAGTCACAGAGGAATTGACTAAAGAAGGTAAACCAAGAAAGACTACTAAGAAAAAGATCATTAAACGTAAAGGTCAAGATCAAAAAGTCACAGAGATAGTAACCGTTGAAGAAAAAGACAAAGCTCCAGTCATTACTGTAAGGGAAGGACCAGTAGAAGAAGTAATTGAAGAGACTATCAAACCACTTCCTGCGGTAGAACGTGTGAAGCCAACTGAAGTAGAAGAGGTACGGGAGCAAGTTACAATTACTGAAGAAATTACGGAAGAAGGTAAACCGAAAAAGACAGTTAAGAAGAAGGTAACTAAACGTAAAGGAAAGGAACAACAGGTGACTGAAGTAGTTACTGTTGAAGAACAAGGAAAAGCTCCTGTTACTACAGTGACTGAAGGTCCAGTAGAAGAAATCATAGAGGAAGAAATAATAAAACCATTGCCTGTATCTGAATATGCGAAACCATCTGAGGTGGAAGAAGTACGTGAACAAGTCACTGTGACACAGGAAGTGACTAAGGAAGACAAACCAAAGAAAACAACTAAAAAGAAGATTATCAAACGTAAAGGAAAAGAACAACAGGTTACAGAAATTGTCACTGTTGAAGAACAAGGAAAAGCACCAGTTGTTGAAGTAACTGAAGGGCCTGTAGAAGAGGTAGTCGAAGAAATAATGAGACCTTTGCCAGTTACAGAGTTTGTTAAGCCGTCTGAAGTAGAAGAAATTCGTGAACAGGTGACTGTAACACAAGAAATAACAGAAGAAGGTAAACCTAAGAAAACTATCAAAAAGAAGATCGTTAAACGGAAAGGAAAGGAGCAGCAAGTTACTGAAGTGGTCACTGTTGAAGAACAAGGAAAGAGACCTGTTACAACTGTCACTGAAGGTCCAATGGAGGAAGTGGTTGAAGAAAAGATCAAACCACTTCCAGTACCAGAATTCGTTAAACCATCTGAAGTAGAGGAAGAGCGTGAACAAGTGACAGTCACAGAAGAAATAACCAAAGAAGGCAAACCAAAGAAAATCACTAAGAAGAAAGTCATTAAGCGTAAAGGAAAGGAACAAAAAGTTACCGAGGTTGTCACTGTCGAAGAACAAGGCAAGGCTCCAGTCACAACAGTCACTGAAGGCCCAATAGAACAGGTTGTGGAAGAAATTATAAAACCACTTCCAGGGCCAGAATCCGTTGAGCCATCTCAGGTAGAAGAAGTACGCGAACAAGTTACTGTAACAGAAGAAGTAACAAGAGAAGGTAAGCCAAAGAAAACAACTAAAAAGAAGATTATTAAACGTAAAGGAAAGGAACAACAAGTGACTGAGGTGGTAACTGTTGAAGAACAAGGAAAGAAACCAGTTACAACAGTTACTGAAGGACCAACAGAAGAAGTTGTGGAAGAAATAATAAAACCATTGCCTACTTCAGAAAGAATAAAACCTACTAAAGTTGAAGAAGTCAGGGAACAAGTGACTGTTACTGAAGAAATAACCAAGGAAGGTAAACCCAAGAAAACAACCAAAAAGAAAATTATTAAACGTAAAGGTAAAGAACAACAGGTGACTGAAGTAGTAACTGTCGAAGAACAAGGAAAGCGTCCCGTTACTACCATTGAGGAAGGTCCAGTGGAAGAAGTGGTCGAAGAAGAGATCAAACTACTTCCAGGACCAGAATTCGTTAAACCATCTGAAGTAGAGGAGGTGCGTGAACAAGTAACCATCACAGAAGTAATAACCAAAGAAGGCAAACCAAAGAAAACTACCAAGAAGAAGGTCATTAAACGTAAAGGAAAGGAACAACAAATTACCGAAGTTGTCACTGTCGAAGAACAAGGAAAAGCACCAGTTACTACAGTTAACGAAGGCCCATTAGAAGAGATAGTAGAAGAAACATTGAAGCCTCTTCCTGCTCCAGAATATGCCAAACCAGTTGAAGCTGAAGAAGTACAAGAACAAGTGACGGTTACAGAAGAAGTTACTAAGGAAGGTAAGCCTAAGAAAATTACCAAGAAGAAGGTGATAAAACGTAAGGGTAAAGAACAACAAGTGACTGAAGAGATAACTGTTGAAGAACAGGGTAAACGACCTGTTACGACCGTAACTGAAGGTCCTGTAGAAGAAGTAGTCGACGAATTCGTAAAGCCTCTTTCACTAATAGAAAGTGTTAAACCGTCTGAAATTGAAGAGGTTCGAGAAGAAGTTACAGTTACTCAAGAAGTGACTAACGAAGGCAAACCAAAGAAGACAACAAAGAAAAAGATTATAAAACGTAAAGGTAAGGAACAACAGATAACGGAAGTTGTCACTGTCGAAGAACAAGGAAAGAGACCTATCACAACTGTCTCTGAAGGTCCTGTCGAGGAAGTGATCGAAGAGACATTGAAAGCTCTGCCCGCACCAGAATATGCTAAACCTGGCGAAGAGGAAGAAGTACGAGAACAGGTTACAGTTACGGAAGAAGTAACACGAGAAGGTAAACCTAAGAAAGTAACCAAGAAGAAAGTCATCAAACGTAAAGGAAAGGAACAGCAAGTGACAGAGGTCGTTACAGTCGAAGAACAAGGCAAAACACCTGTGACAATGGTAACTGAAGGACCCACTGAAGAATTGGTTGAAGAAATAATAAAACCATTGCCCGCTCCAGAAAGGGTCAAACCATTCGAGGAGGAAGAAGTTCGTGAACAAGTAACTGTCACTGAAGTGGTCACTAAGGAAGGTAAACCTAAGAAAGTTACAAAGAAAAAGGTTATTAAACGCAAAGGAAGAGAACAACAAGTGTTTGAAGTAATAACAGTTGAAGAACAAGGCAAAGTACCAGTTACAACTGTCACTGAAGGTCCAACAGAAGAAATATTAGAGGAAACAATCAAGACATTACCAGCACCAGAATACGCCAAGCCAGGTGAGGTCGAGGAGGTTCATGAACAAGTAACGGTTACTCAAGAAGTCACTAAAGAAGGTAAACCAAAGAAAACTACCAAAAAGAAGGTCATTAAACGTAAGGGCAAAGAACAACAAGTTACAGAAGTCGTTACTGTTGAAGAACAAGGAGAGAGACCTGTCACGACTGTCACCGAAGGTCCAATAGAAGAGATAGTTGAAGAAGTGCTGAAACCACTTCCAACTCCAGAATTTATCAAGCCATCAGAAGTAGAAGAAGTCCGGGAACAGGTAACTGTCACTGAGGAAGTAACCAAGGAAGGTAAACCGAAGAAGGTTACTAAAAAGAAAGTAATCAAACGTAAAGGAAGAGAACAACAAGTATCGGAAGTAGTAACGGTTGAAGAACAGGGCAAAGCACCAGTTACCACCGTTACCGAAGGTCCGACAGAAGAAATCGTTGAAGAAACGATTAAATCATTACCAACTCCGGAGTATGCTAAACCAGGCGAGGAAGAAGAGGTCCATGAACAAGTTACTGTCACACAGGAAGTCACTGAAGAAGGCAAACCGAAGAAGACCACCAAGAAGAAAGTTATCAAACGTAAAGGTAAAGAACAACACGTGACAGAAGTTGTCACAGTTGAAGAACAAGGAAAGAGACCTGTGACAACTGTCACGGAAGGTCCCATTGAGGAAGTGGTGGAAGAAACGGTGAAGCCATTGCCTGTCGCGAAATGCGTGAAACCGACAGAAGTTGAAGAAGTACGTGAGCAAGTAACTGTCACTGAAGAAATAAGTGAGGAAGGTAAACCGAAGAAGATCACGAAAAAGAAACTAATCAAACGCAAAGGAAAAGAACAACAGGTGACTGAAGTTGTTACTATAGAAGAACAAGATAAACTTCCAGTCACAACTGTCACTGAAGGTCCTACGGAAGAAGTAATCGAAGAAACACTGAAAGCTCTACCAGCTCCCAAATACGCCAAACCATCAGAAGTGGAGGAGGTTCGCGAGCAGGTGACTGTGACTCAAGAAGTTACAGAGGAAGGTAAACCAAAGAAAACGATCAAGAAGAAAGTTACCAGACGTAAAGGACCGCAGCAACAAGTGACGGAAGTTGTCACAGTCGAGGAAGAAGGAAAAGCTCCTGTGACAACGGTGACTGAAGGACTTGTTGAAGAATTGATTGAAGATGTAATAAAACCACTTCCTGCCCCAGAATACGTGAAGCCAACTGAAGTTGAGGAAGTACGTGAACAAGTGACTGTCACTGAGGAAGTGACTGAGGAAGGTAAACCTAAGAAAGTTACCAAGAAAAAGATCGTAAAACGCAAAGGACGAGAGCAACAAATCACTGAAAAGGTGACTGTTGAGGAACAAGGCAAGAGACCTGTCACAACTGTCACTGAAGGTCCTGTTGAAGAAGTTGTTGAAGAGACAGTGAAAGCTCTTCCTGCTCCAGAACCTGCCAAACCAGGTGAAGTCGAAGAGGTTCGTGAACAGGTTACTGTTACGCGAGAAGTGACAGAAGAAGGAAAGCCTAAGAAAATTACCAAGAAGAAGGTTGTCAAACGTAAAGGAAGAGAACAACAAGTAATAGAAGTTGTCACTGTTGAAGAGCAAGGAAAGAAACCTGTCAGCACTGTCACTGAAGGTCCTGTCGAAGAAGTAGTTGAGGAAACAGTGAAAGCACTACCTGCTCCAGAACATGTAGAACCAACAGAAGAAGAAGAATCACCGGAAGAAATAACAGTAACTGAGGTGGTTACGAAAGAAGGCAAACCGAAAAAAGTTGTTAAAAAGAAGGCTCCTAAAAAAGTTCCTCTACCTGAGGAAGAAAAAATCGAGGCGCCTGAAGCTGCTGAAGTTCCGTTAGAGAAAGATAAGAAGAAACCTGTCAAACTTCAACGTATGAAAATAACAAAATTCGAAGCGACGAAACTCGAAGTTCAAGAGTTGTCCTTTGATAAACCTCAGTTTGCTCAAATCAAACTACGCAAGACTCCAACGGTGAAACGTCCAGTGGAGAAGAAAGAAAAGATTCCTCGAGTTCTTCTTCGAAGTCGAATCATTCCTGTGGAATGGCCACCGGCAAAGAAATACTTGAAAATCGAGGAGCTGGAGCCGAACGAAGTCCAAAATGGTATTTTGTCTCGAAACGTCGAAGAAGCAGATAAATTACCGAGACCAAAGAAGAAGAAGATCAAACGCATAGAAAAGGAGATGTCCAAGCTTGAGAAGCTTGATCAGGAGTTTGAGGAATTGAAGAAAGAATTACCATTGGAGAAACTTGAAGAGCCACTACCTACAGAAAAGAAACCAGAGAAGAAAGTTAAAAAGAAGAAACCCGCTGAGGAAATTAAAGGTGAGAAGCCTCAATTAATGAGGATCAGTATCAAAGAGCAAAAACCAACCAAACCTAAGATCGAAGAACCAGCCACTCCTCTGTTCGCGCAAATCAAGCTGAAGAAAGCTCCTGCCAAGCTGAAAAAGAAAGAGGACAAGGATGAAATCAAGTTCCCTAAGGTACTTTTACGAAGCCGTATCGTAAAATACGAATGGCCACCGTCGATTAAATATCCAGTTATAACCGAACTCGAACCTAATTACGTGCAAAGTGGTATTCTATCTCGTACCATGGAAGAAGCACTGAAACTGAAGAAGATAAAACACAAAAAGGTGAAACTTCCGGAAAAGGAGATTACAGAATTAGAGAAACTGGATCAAGAGTTCGAGGAATTGAAGAAAGTTCCATTGGAGAAGGTCGAAGAAATGGCACCGTACGAACGTAAACCAAAACCGGAGAAGCCTGAGGAAGAGAAGCCGAAGAAACTGAAGATAGGCAAAGGAAAACCTCGACCCGCAGAAGAGGAAGAACCGGAGACAGTAAAGTTGAAAAAGATACCAGAAAAAGTTCCGAGTGTTCCGGAGGAAGAGACTCCCGTTCCAAAGAAGAAAGAGGAGGAAGAGAAACCCAAGAGAGAGAAAGAAGAGAGAGAATATCCTGAATTAAAACCGTTCGAACCGTACGAGGTAGAAGCACCGGAGGTTGAGCTGGAAGAAATGGAGAAACCAGAGTATCCTGAGCCAGAGAAGAAACCATCGAAGAAGGTACCGAGCAAGAAACCAAAGAAAGAGCGTAAGACACCAGCTCAGGAAACCGAGGCTGTTCCGATAGTACCTGGTGTACCAAAGCCAGAGGAACCCGAAGAAGAGGAAGAGATCAAGAGAAGAATTCCTGAAAGGGAAGCTCCGGACGAGGAGCCAGAGAAAATTAAACTGAAACCATGGAAGAAACCAGAAGAAGAGAAGGAAGAAGAGGAAAAGCCCGAGTATTATCTGAAATTCGTTCCCAAAGATGACGACGTTGTCGAAACTGTCGAGGTTGTTACGACCGTAATTACGGAGGAAGAGACACCTGAAAAGAAACCGCGAAAGATTAAAAAGAGGAAGACCACGACGAAACGTGGCGATGAGAAACCGAAAGTTGTCGAAGAGACAACGGTAGAGGAAGAAGGCGTAGAGCCAGTCGTGACCGTCGAGGAAATTGTCGAGGATAAACCTGAAGAAGTTTTACCGATAGAATCGATCGTGCCAACCGCGCCTGTCGAAGAGATCAAAGAAGAGATCGTAACGAGCGAGATCGTGACCGAGGAAGGAACAAAGAGAACCGTGCGCAAAAAGCGTGTGACCAGGAAACGCGAAGGTAAAGAACAGGTCACCGAAGAGGTGACCGTGGAAGAGGAAGGTAAAGAACCATTAATAGCAACAATAGAAATCCACGAAGACACTACACCAGAAATACACGAAAAACCAAAACACAAAAGACCAACAAAACCAAAAGCTGTCGAGAAAGTGACGGAAGGTAAGCCCATTTCTTACGTATTACTATCACCTCGAACAAATTATATTTTCTTTGCACATACCATTATTCATTTACAAAATAGTTCATAAATATATAACATACGATATAAAACAGAACAAGATACAAAGACATGGACAAATATTTATACTTTTACCTGATGTTTATATTTTTTATATGTAATATTTGTCAGTGTATATATTGATAAGCTATTGATTTATACGTATATATATATGCTTTATATCACATCGGTATTGTTTATTCGTTACATGGTTTTGTTAAATGGTTTCCGTTATACAGAAACGCTTAGTTTTCAAGAATGTTGGTTAAACAGATCTAAAGCATTTTGTTCTTTTCGCAGATGTCACGGAGGAAGTGGTGGAAGAGGTAGGATTTACGATTGATTTTACAGTTGTTTTGCCTGCGTAGATCATTTCATAGCGAAAAAGAGAGACAAAAGTAAACAATTGTCCATTTTTTTTTTAAACGAGAAAATTATAAGGTATAATCATAAAAAGTATCTTTTCCAATTTCTTCGGTAGTGTCTTATAATAAAAAGTACTATGGATGTGTGTAATATGTAATACATATGTATATAAAAGAAATAATTTTTGAAGTTCAATCAACAATATATATGTAAAAAATTCCATCTTCCTAACTTTATTTTGCAAAATAATAAAACATGTTATATGAAATGATCTACTACACCTATTATCCAATTAATACTATAAATATAACTTGCTTATTTTTTTCAAAAAAAAAAAAAAAA